>JABBOT010000030.1:1761685-2056626 GCA_016165875.1 Acanthopleura granulata
GAGCTTTTCCGACAAAGGCCATCAGCCTAGGTAAAGACAGGTATTGATCCTTCATTTACATTATGTCATTATATCATTAAAGTAGACAACAGTTGTGAAACAGTGGAGTTGTACAACCACACTACATATTTATGTCTGTGTTTTGATCCTGACTCACCTCCAGTATAACCACACTATATATTTATGTCTGTGTTTTGAGCCTGACTCACCTCTGGTATGACCACACTACATATTTATGTCTGTGTTTTGAGTCAGACTCATCTCCAGTATGACCACACTACATATTTATGTCTGTGTTTTGAGTCAGACTCATCTCCAGTATGACCACACTTCATATTTATGTCTGTGTTTTGATCCTGACTCATCTCCAGTATGACCACACTTCATATTTATGTCTGTGTTTTGATCCTGACTCACCGCCAGTCTGACCACACTACATATTTATGTCTGTGTTTTGATCCTGACTCATCTCCAGTATGACCACACTACATATTTATGTCTGTGTTTTCATCCTGACTCACCTCCAGTATAACCACACTATATATTTATGTCTGTGTTTCGAGCCTGACTCACCTCTGGTATGACCACACTACATATTTATGTCTGTGTTTTGAGTCAGACTCATCTCCAGTATGACCACACTACATATTTATGTCTGTGTTTTGATCCTGACTCACCTCTAGTATGACCACACTACATATTTATGTCTGTGTTTTGAGCCTGACTCATCTCCAGTATGACCACACTACATATTTATGTCTGTGTTTTGAGTCCGACTCACCTCCAGTATGACCACACTACATATTTATGTCTGTGTTTTGAGACCGACTCACCTCCAGTATGACCACACTACATATTTATGTCTGTGTTTTGAGTCCGACTCACCTCTAGTATGACCACACTACATATTTATGTCTGTGTTTTGAGTCCGACTCATCTCCAGTATGACCACACTACATATTTATGTCTGTGTTTTGAGTCTTACTCACCTCCAGTATGACCACACTACATATTTATGTCTGTGTTTTGAGTCTTACTCACCTCTAGTATGACCACACTACATATTTATGTCTGTGTTTTGAGTCCGACTCACCTCTAGTATGACCACACTACATATTTATGTCTGTGTTTTGAGTCTTACTCATCCCCAGTATGAACACACTTCATATTTATGTCTGTGTTTTGATCCTGACTCATCTCCAGTATAACCACACTACATATTTATGTCTGTGTTTTGAGCCTGACTCATCCCCAGTATGACCACACTACATATTTATGTCTGTGTTTTGAGTCAGACTCATCCCCAGTATGACCACACTTCATATTTATGTCTGTGTTTTGATCCTGACTCATCTCCAGTATGACCACACTACATATTTATGTCTGTGTTTTGAGTCAGACTCATCTCCAGTATGACCACACTACATATTTATGTCTGTGTTTTGAGTCAGACTCATCTCCAGTATGACCACACTTCATATTTATGTCTGTGTTTTAAGTCCGACTCACCTCTAGTATGACCACACTACATATTTATGTCTGTGTTTTGAGTCAGACTCATCTCCAGTATGACCATACTACATATTTATGTCTGTGTTTTGAGTCAGACTCACCTCTAGTATGACCACACTACATATTTATGTCTGTGTTTTGAGTCAGACTCACCTCTAGTATGACCACACTACATATTTATGTCTGTGTTTTGAGTCAGACTCATCTCCAGTATGACCACACTACATATTTATGTCTGTGTTTTGAGTCAGACTCACCTCTAGTATGACCACACTACATATTTATGTCTGTGTTTTGAGTCAGACTCATCTCCAGTATGACCACACTACATATTTATGTCTGTGTTTTGAGTCCGACTCATCTCCAGTATGACCACACTACATATTTTTGTCTGTGTTTTGAGTCAGACTCATCTCCAGTATGACCACACTACATATTTATGTCTGTGTTTTGAGTCAGACTCATCTCCAGTATGACCACACTACATATTTATGTCTGTGTTTTGAGTCTTACTCACCTCTAGTATGACCACACTACATATTTATGTCTGTGTTTTGAGCCTGACTCATCCCCAGTATGACCACACTACATATTTATGTCTGTGTTTTGAGTCAGACTCATCTCAAGTATGACCACACTACATATTTATGTCTGTGTTTTGAGTCAGACTCACCTCTAGTATGACCACACTACATATTTATGTCTGTGTTTTGAGTCAGACTCATCTCCAGTATGACCACACTACATATTTATGTCTGTGTTTTGAGTCTTACTCACCTCTAGTATGACCACACTACATATTTATGTGTGTGTTTTGATCCTGACTCATCTCCAGTATGACCACACTTCATATTTATGTCTGTGTTTTGAGTCTTACTCACCTCTAGTATGACCACACTACATATTTATGTCTGTGTTTTGAGTCAGACTCATCTCCAGTATGACCACACTTCATATTTATGTCTGTGTTTTGAGTCTTACTCACCTCTAGTATGACCACACTACATATTTATGTCTGTGTTTTGAGTCCGACTCACCTCTAGTATGACCACACTACATATTTATGTCTGTGTTTTGATCCTGACTCATCTCCAGTATGACCACACTTCATATTTATGTCTGTGTTTTGAGTCTTACTCACCTCTAGTATGACCACACTACATATTTATGTCTGTGTTTTGAGTCAGACTCATCTCCAGTATGACCACACTTCATATTTATGTCTGTGTTTTGAGTCCGACTCACCTCTAGTATGACCACACTACATATTTATGTCTGTGTTTTGAGTCAGACTCATCTCCAGTATGACCACACTACATATTTATGTCTGTGTTTTGATCCTGACTCATCTCCAGTATGACCACACTACATATTTATGTCTGTGTTTTGAGTCCGACTCACCTCCAGTATGACCACACTACATATTTATGTCTGTGTTTTGAGTCCGACTCACCTCTAGTATGACCACACTACATATTTATGTCTGTGTTTTGAGTCAGACTCATCTCCAGTATGACCACACTACATATTTATGTCTGTGTTTTGAGTCTTACTCACCTCTAGTATGACCACACTACATATTTATGTCTGTGTTTTGAGTCCGACTCACCTCTAGTATGACCACACTACATATTTATGTCTGTGTTTTGAGTCCGACTCACCTCTAGTATGACCACACTACATATTTATGTCTGTGTTTTGAGTCCGACTCACCTCCAGTATGACCACACTACATTTGAGTAGCATCTCGCAGAACATCCGTGCCTCGTAAACTCCATACTCGAAAGCTTTTTCTGGACCTCGACTTTCGTGAATTTCTGTGAGCCGCTTACAAGATGACAATATCGTCTGAAACACAAATCACTTCTTGGGAATAGTTGGAGAATGTTAAGGAAATCAATGTCAGCTAATTTACATTAAGTTAGACATGAATAAACATAAGCTGTAATAAATCAGTCAGAATAAGGGATCTTTATTCCAGGCCATGACTAAGTCCTCATGTCAGCATATGTTGAGTATAAAACCATTGGTGTTTAAGCAATAACTGTTTAATGAATCCAACACAAAGCACACTACACCAATATCAAATCAGGTATTAGGTATTGCAATATTGTCCTAGTATGGTCCTTGTAACTCCTTAAAGCCATCACCAAGTTCATATTAAGCAAAATTTTGCTAAGTGCAGCCAATGAGCTAAATTTTGCTCACGACTCAAGTTAAACCTTTTCCAAGATTCTGGAGATACTGGGAAAATGTAGATCAGGGGCAAGTTTTTATTAGATTTATTGGTCTTGGGTGAAATTTTAAGTTATTCACTGCAAACATGTGAAAGATATGAATTCTTAATAGACTTTATGATCTCAAGACTGTTAAGTCATTTTGACACATGTACATGTGGTTTTATCTCAAGACTGTTAAGTCATTTTGACACATGTACATGTGGTTTTATCTCAAGACTGTGAGTCATTTTAACACATGTCCATGTGGTTTTATCTCAAGACAGTCATTTTGACACATGTACATGTGGTTTTATCTCAAGACTGTAAGTCATTTTGACACATGTACATGTGGTTTTATCTCAAGACTGTTAAGTCATTTTGACACATGTACATGTGGTTTTATCTCAAGATTGTAAGTCATTTTGACACATGTCCATGTGGTTTTATCTCAAGACTGTAAGTCATTTTGACACATGTCCATGTGGTTTTATCTCAAGACAGTCATTTTGACACATGTATATGTGGTTTTCACCTTAATTTCATTGACTGATTAATTGTTTACGTGCAAAATGGCTTACAGCATTATACTTATTATTTCTTATGACTGCGTCCACTTACATCCAGATGTAAATGAATTTGAAAATTGTTCAATATGCACGTAACAGTTAGAGCACTGATAAATGCACTTGTATGTGAGCAGATCTATAATAATTTAGCATTCAAACAGACATTTCTATCCGTATCACAAGAGTGAAAACATCCCTTTACCAAAAGTGGTGTGACCCCCAAAAAACATGGTCAAATATTCCATAACATGTATAATATGGGTTTTTACCATATTCTCCAAATAGGGTGTTTTTGTTTTAAAAAATATGACTTGCCTATTTCCAGGTCTGGGCTTCATTTATTTTATATACATCTACATGAATTTAGACCATAAAATTTTCATCCGATCGCATTATTTTCATATTTCTCAAATATTTATCGTCAAAATTTGGCTCAAAGTTAATTAATTCTGTACCTGTGTGTGTTCTCGATATACAACAACATAGTCCACATCACTGTCAGGGGTAGACAACCCATACAAGTGGCTGCCAGCCTGCGCAATCATCAGAATCTGATTCGAATCCAGTTTACTGACAGGGTCGCCAATGTTCTCCATCATGCTCAGCAGGGAGTGCCGCTGCTCCTCAGCAATATCTGGTAGGGGAGAAAAGGGCAAACTTGTAATTGTCGTGTGAACGCTGACTCATGCATGTAGAAGTATGATATATTTTAAACGTGAATGTATGTATTTATGCTTGAGCTTTCACGTCTGAGTTAACAATTCATGAGACACATGACGAGGAGTCCTTAGTATGTGTGTATATTGTGTCTTCTTGTAGCAGACAAGTCCATGTCGTCAAAGTGCTGTCGCCACGGGAACATCATGCTGAACACACCAGGAATGACGCCCCACCCAATCATATTATACTGACACCAGGCCTACCAAGACCATGTTCCAAAAAGCAATTGTAGGCTAAGTTGATTGTAACTACCATGGTTACCTATATCTTTAACACAGGCTGTCATGGTAGTTACAATCAACTTAGTATATGACTGCTTTGTGGAACTGAGGCCAGTTCTGTTTCCTTGATATAATGTCTCAATGCCAAGTGAGGCAGCAACAGGTACCATTTTTAAGGTCTTTGGTATGACCTGACCTGGGATTGAACTCAGATCACCCAACCTTGCATGGGGCGGACGATCTAGCAACCAGGCACCCAGGTGGTAATATTTAAATACATAAAGAGAAATACATGTATGCATAAAAGTCGAACTGAACACATGACCACATTGATTGGCCAATGTCCTGAATGTTGCAGACATTCACTGCATTAGCCATCCAGGCCAAGTTTAAAAAAATAGATGAACAAAGAAATAAAACAAATAAAGATTATGTTTAATTGCTAGAATCAATCAGAAATGAACTTACTATTAAATGGGGTCAATGTCTGGCCTCTGACCCTGACCTTGGCCATCCATGTTCCCAGAATCCTCTCCACTTCCTGCTGAGGAGTGAACTTAAAGTTCTTGAGGTCAAGGTTAAGCTGACCCCTCCATGAAATCACCAGCTCAAAAATCTCTTGTTTAGAAACATCAGGGTCCTGCAGATTGAAACACAATCTCATCACGTATTTTGGGGTTGTTTCCTTCCTTTACTCATCTCCTATCGCAATGACATGACAACCACAAAATCATAAAGTAATGCTATACATAACATATGGCTGTGACAGAGAGAAAATATTAATAATGTATACTTGCATAAAAAAAATCAAATGCACCATAACCATACTGCATATTTGATATGAACTTTAATAACTTTTGATTTTTACTAAGAGAACAAAACAATGAAAGTCAACATAACAAAAGTATGTACCTACCTTATACAAAGACCGGAGTTTATCTAAAGCTTGGTGACCTTGAGGAGGTAAATTCTCCTGATTAAGTTCAAGGTCACAGGAGCATGGCCTTTGACCTTTCAGCAGGTTGTACAGGTTGTTAAGTAAACTGAAACAGGAGTAAACTTACCTGTACATCATTTAGACATAGAGTATGTGATACTTAGAATATATGTGAGAACATGTGTAACATTGAGAATGTGTGACATTTAGAACAATTTTGTAAGATACAGCAAATCTGTGAGATTTAGAACAATTTTGTAACATATAGCAAATGTGTAAGATTTAGAAGAGCGGAGATTCAGAAAAATCTGTGAAATTCAGAAATCGGTGAGACTTAGAAATTAGATTCAGGAAGTCTAAGAAATTTTGGAAATCAGTCTGTGAGATTTAGAAAGCCAATTCATCAGATTTACAAGCATAAAATTGATCCTTGAGATTTAAAAAGTCTGTGAGATATATTAAGATGTAAAGCAATAAGAATAAGAACGGGTGTGAGAATTTAGAATGAACATTCGTGAAGATGAGAAACATCTGCAAGACTTGGTACATCTGTGATATTTGGAACATGTGAAATTCAGAACACTACAAGATTTCGAACATCCCTAAAACACAGAAAATGTGTAAAAGTAAGAACCATGGAACATATGTCAGTATTCAAACCCATGCGCTTTCAGCAGGACATAAAGGCCTAAAATATACTTTTGATGCCAACAAGTTTGTGTCACAACAAATTAATCAAATTAAACTTCACAACTCAGTCAGAATTATGTAAAATGTGACTTCAGCTTTAGGTGAAATACACTGTTCTTGCTTTCAGCATCACAACATAAAGAAAAAAATCAAAAATCTAAAGATATAACTGACATTGGTGACTGTGTGACATACCGGAAAGACTCAGAAAAATCCTCTATTGTGACGGTCCCTCGCAGACCCATTTTCCCTGTTTTACGTTTTTGGGCGATGCTCCCTATAGCCTGTCCACGGCACTGTTCCACAAATCCACGGAGCCCTGGCAAATTTTGTATACAAAGGAGAAGTAAGGTAGGTGAACAATAACAACCATGTATCAAATGTTTGTGGTGCGTCTGTGTGGAGTGAGACAGTTGTGTGCCTGCGGCAAGACAGTTGTGTATCTCTGGTCGAACAGTTGTGTGCCTGTGGTGAGGCAGTTGTGTGCCTGTGTTGAGACAGTTGTGTGCCTGTGGTGTGACAACTGTGTGCCTGTGGTGTGACAGTTGTGTGCCTGTGGTGAGACAGTGATGTGACTGTGGTGAGACAGTTGTGTGCCTGTGGTGAGACAATTGAATGCCTGTGGTGAAACAGGGGAGTGCCTGTGGTGAGACAATTGTGTGCCTGTGGTGAGACAGTGGTGTGCCTGTGGTGAGACAATTGAATGCCTGTGGTCAAACAGTGGAGTGCCTGTGGTGAGACAATTGAATGCCTATGGTGAAACAGTGGAGTGCCTGTGGTGAGACAATTGTTTGACTGTGGTGAGACAGTTGTGTGCCTGTGGTGTAACAGTGGAGTGTCTGTGGTGAGACAGTTGTGTGCCTGTGGTGAGACAGTTGTGTGCCTGTGGTGAGAGAGTGGTGTGACTGTGGTGAGACAGTTGTGTGCCTGTGGTGAGACAGTTGTGTGGTGAGACAGTTGTGTGCCTGTGGTGTAACAGTGGAGTGCCTGTGGTGAGACAATTGTGTGCCTGTGGTGAGACAGTTGTGTGCCTGTGGTGAGAGAGTGGTGTGACTGTGGTGAGAGAGTGGTGTGACTGTGGTGAGACAGTTGTGTGCCTGTGGTGAGACAGATGTGTCCATGTGGTGAAACAGTGGAGTGCCTGTGGTGAAACAGTGATGTGCCTGTGGTGAGACAATTGTGTGCCTGTGGTGAGACAGTTGTGTGCCTGTGGTGAGACAATTGAATGCCTGTGGTGAAACAGTGCAGTGCCTGCGGTGAGACAATTGTTTGCCTGTGGTGAGACAGTTGTGTGCCTGTGGTGAGAGAGTGGTGTGACTGTGGTGAGACAGTTGTGTGTCTGTGGTGAGAGAGTGGTGTGACTGTGGTGAGACAGTTCTGTGCCTGTGGTCAGACAGACGTGTCCATGTGGTGAAACAGCGATGTGCCTGTGGTGAGACAATTGTGTGCCAGTGGTGAGACAGTTGTGTGCCTGTGGTGAAACAGTGGAGTGCCTGGCTTGCAAGTACAGATAGTGAGTTAGTGGCTCACTTCCGAGAACCTACAGCTCTATTCATAAGTATATTAGCTGTAAGTTAGACTTACCCATGAGCAGTTTATGATCCAGTGTCTCTCTCAGCAATCTCCAATCCTCATCTTCAAAGAACACTGCTCTCTGGTGGCAGAACACTGCCTCTGCGAATCTCGACTTCCCCTTTGTCAGACAATGTGCCAGATGGTAGAGTTCTATAGCATACAGCCAACCCTGAAAGAAAACGTGTAAATAATACATAAATAACACTTAACCTTAGCCACCGTAATGATGGAGCATCTTTTGTTCTAAGAGCAGTTCTTAAGCTCATAATCTTAGATTTGAAAAACTTGAAAAAGACTTGTTTATTTAATTTATTTACTTATTTTAATATTTGACTGTTGTTTCACGTCATGCCCATACATTTTTCACTAGTACCGAGGTAGTCAATTTCGTGATTGGACAAAAGCGGAGTGCTGCTTATTTAGGCTACCCACCATATCGATGACATCATTCTGGTCCCGCAAATGTGTATTCGCAGGAGACAGGAACTTGTCGTCGTGGGAGACGTACACTACGAAGAGGATGTTGTGACGAGCCTGTTCCCCGCGCTCTCTCTGGGAGGCCCCATACCATGGACATGTAAGCAGCACTCCACACAGCAGGTGTTTACATCGATCTGCCAATCAACAATAAGGAATTAAAATACACAACACTGGATGCAGTTTCGTACTGTTTGGTATTAAAACTGTTCCTTTTGTTAGATAAAACAAACTGCTTTGAAATTACATTTTGTGTCTTGAACAAGTTTTGTAAAACTGGTCACTGAATCTTATATGCATTTTTCCCTCCAATTGCCTTCAGTCAAACATTTCTCTGTTTGCTGACTTGGTGTTTAACATCACACTCGAGGCACGTTTAGAGAAAAACCTCCTGCCTTAACAAGGGAGTTTCGAGTGCGAACTCTTTCATTGCTTAAGGTAAGAAAAGCCCTACTGTACAATGTGACCTGTCAAGAATGTTGGGCAGTTCTCTCTGATTACATTTACTATAACATGGGTTTTCAGAAAAGTGTCAATAAAAGTTATTTTGACTAAAGATACGATAGGCAAAATTGAGGAGCTGGGAGTTTTTTTAACTTAAGAAGCTGCTGATAGAAGGAGAGGTCGTTTGTACCTCCCTAACATGGTGAGACATGTAATCGGTAAATTAAAGTTATCAAAACTGCCTGACATTTTTGATAAGTCACATGACACAGTTGAGCTCTTTTCACCTTTTGCGAGAGAGTTCGAACTCGAAACTCCCCACCTCAATCTGAAGTAGAATCAAGCTACATTCAACTCTGCTGGAAAAGAGCATGACAGCCAGAGAGGGCCAGGAATAATATATATGTATTTAACCACTGAAGCCATTAGAAGCCCTGTTAATTCAATAAATCAACATGATCAAGTGATAATCTCACACAACAACGCCACATGTCATAAAAAAACACAAACTAGGCCTACCTTTAAATAACTCCTCGATGAGACCTGTGAACTTTTCCCGCACAGCGGTCGTCAGTGACGACGGGACATGCATCAGAGTGAGCTGTTTGAGCTCCAGGAGCAAGTTGTCATGGTGATTGATCGACGTTGGCTCAAAGTCCAGGTGGGAGCCTTCCAGCCTGGACTTGATGTCTCTCAATCTGTCCAAGACATCTCCGCTGTCATCCCGTACTAGCACAGAGGGTCAAATTATTTATTTGTTAATTTTTTATTTATTTATTTATCGTTATTTATTTGTTTATTCATTTGATTGGCGTTTTACACACATCAGGTTGAACAATATTTTATTCATTACTGTGGGGGGAAGTCAGGCAGAGCCCAGGGGATCCACAACCATCTTCAGATATGAAAACATTTTCATGTATATTGTCTCCTTAGACAACATTTCCCAGATCTAATGATCATCTACTCACATCTCATTTTTTGGAGGTTGTGATCATTTTAATATCATATCTTCTATTTCTAAATCTTACCATAACCTTGAGGATAGCCAAAATTTCTTGATCAGATCAACATTTTTATTATTCCTTACTCTTCAAAATCTGGTCAATACTTTGATCACATCTTACTTTTCAAAAATCTGGTCATTATTTTGATCGCAGCATAAATTCCTTGGTCTCCACTGATTTACTTTCTGATCAAATCTTAAATTTCCAAATCTAATCATAATTTTGATCCAAGTCTACATTTCTTGATGAGATCATGTCTTTGATCATAGCATATATTTCTACACCTGATGATCAGTTTTTGCATTTCCTGATGAAAGCTTAATTGAGACGCTTGAGTTTTTGGTTTCACATACTTTTGAACTTCCACATCTGATCAATTCCACCTTTGATATGAGCTTAAAGTAAAACACAGCTTATGACTGAGGCATCGTTCATTACAAAGAGTATAAAATTCTTTCTTGAATGCGAAACACTGTTTGAACTCATATGAATTCGCTACTGAATTATCTTCGTTTAAAGTGTGGAGTATTTTGCCGCTGGCTAGGGATCTGAAGGTGCCGTGCTTTCAAGTTTATGAGAGCTTGACCAATCAGAGAGCTAGGAGATTATAAGCTGTGACGTAAATGCTCTGAGTTGTCTGTCAGTGTAACATGTAATAACATAACAGAGCACTGTATTAATGTTACATGTTTTAATTATGACATGTACGTGTGTGAACAACACTGCCAGGTATTCCAAAACCATTCTGTTGTGGCTGGAGTAAGTTTCTTGATCATTTTATGTTATAAATTTACATATACACTTAAGTTTCAGCCAAAACCCTAACAGCATACTACAGTCTCAGGTTACAGGAGAGTTCCACACTTGGAAGAATTACCTCACACACAGAATGGCTGTGTTTCATGCTAGTCAACAGAGTACGGTCAGATGCCAATTTCCACTGTTGTGGTAGCTGTTAGAAGAAATAGTTCTTCTGAAATATAATATTGTCCTACTGTTTCTGACAAATTTAACTTTCAACACGAGCTGTGTTTCCCTTTAAAATTTCAGATTTGATCATCATATTGATCACATAACAACTTAACTGTTGATTTGAATTACATGATTGGCTTAAATGTAAATTTCCCCATCAGAACATTGTGACTAGAAGCTTATAGTTTCATCTCTAATCCTCAGTTTGCTCAAGCCTTACATTTTCAAATCTGATCTGCAATTTGCTCAAGCCTTACAATTTCAAATCTGATCAGCAGTTTGCTCAAACCTTACATTTCTTTGTATGATCATCACGTTGATTGTGTCGTCGCAGTGACAGATGAAGTCTCTCTTGAGCCTGGACACTCTCTGTTGCCCTGGCAACAAGTGATAAATCCACTGTCATGGGACTGGAAATGACAAAACCATAATGTCAACCAACATCAACAAAATTTTTTTTCTTTCTTTCTTTATTAATTTATTTATTTATTAAATATTCAGTTTTCTCCACCCATAAACCTAATGTTTTTTATGTAAGCAGAAACATTTGGCGCAAAACATTACATACGAGTCATATGAAGAAAAAAATACTAAATAAAGATACCTGTCAGCTTCAGTTTCCTCCATATTCCCTGAACTTGGTGAATTGGCAGAACACCTTGTTGAATTTTGTTTGGATCTACAAGAACAATGTGGCATAATGAGGAATAGAAATCATAGGTATTAATCACATTAATGGTGTACAGTCTTATAAAATCATAACACATGTACCATATATGTGTGCGCATGCATAAAACATGTTTAAATTGGGAGCTAAATATTCTCTTTATAGCCTACAACAGCAATAAAAAAAAAACAAACAAATAAATTGGGGGCACTATATATCACAGAACTGATGTGTACATATTCAAGCACTGGGACTGAAGAGATAACAGGTGCCTTTGACTCCAACCCAAATTAAGACTGATGTAGGCACAATCTCACTGAAGACTCAGTGAACTGCTTACTGTGTAAGATGTAACACAGGGTCCCATGTCATTAGCCTACTGTTTGGGAGATTGATAACTTCAAAGACGATGCTAAATCTTAAATATCTATGGCTTGCTTGTGTCAAGTGACCTGCGACAACATACAGTTTGTAATGTAAAGGCAAAGACAGATTTCATTATGAGAGTACTGGAGTGAATGCTGATCAAGGCATGTAGGACAAGACTGTAAGCAAAAGTGTTCTAGGCTAACAGAGTGAGCCCTGACAGCAAATTATAACTGGTCCTTGTTAGTTCTGAGGCCTACAAGCATGGGGCCTATGAGCTCATCAGAACTGCGGGTGCGTTTAGCCACTGTATGTTAATGCGGAATACTTTCTCTCCTCATACTGCCATGCTGTCTTTCTTATACGACCGATTTTACCCATCATTCTGTTGATAAAATGTAGGCAAATGGGTACGAGCCTTTTTGCACACAGTCTACAATGCAGGTCGGAATGTCCTTGAATATGTGTGGTTTAATTCAGCTTGGAACTTCCCTCTCGTAATCACATGCCTCCCCCCTTTCTTTACATGTTTAGGGTTTGTGGGCTTAAGTAAATGTACTCACACAGCAGTGAATTATATTCCGCGAAGAAGACTTTCTCGTTGAATAATAGAAACGATGCAACAAAGTCGGATTAGTAGCATTGTCTGATTACAATCCATTCTATACATTCGACACACTTAACAAGCTATTTACAATGACTGGGAAATGTTTGTGTCAAGTTGTTGGGAAATCCACGGAGCCTCGTTTTCGATCATCACTTACTGCCGAGCTTGCCTTACGGGGGAATCCCCTAACAGGAGACTTTTTTTCTGTTAAATTACGCGACATGTCAAAACATGTCAACATCGCCCCATCGTCACCCGCTGCACATTTCTTCTTTTGCTCAACAACAAATCCCATGGTAAAAATCCATCCTGAAATACGGTGGGCCTGCAAAATTCGTCGTGTGGGACAGTTGCTGTGGCAGCGCTCGTTCAAGATTTTGCTACCAGGTGGCGCTGTAGTCTGCGCAGGGATACATATATATCACTCAATTTAAAAAGAAAGAAAACAATTTGGTCAAAGTGCTGTGTTGTATTAGCGAAAACTCCGTCACAACAAATACTTGTTGCACATCACATTACCGAAAAAATGTACAGAAAGCTGATCTTATTTTTTCGAACTACTTGTTCCCACATCCTGGTGTGAGACGGTACTTATTGTTTGTGTTTTGATGACGCGTAGGCGACTATAAAAGCAAGCGTGACATCGCAATTTTCAGCCGAAGTTTTTACTCCGCCAACGGAGAGTCAAGACTCAAAAAGCCTTCCGAGCCCAGAGGAAGCGGTCTCAAAAGAAAGCATCATGCCAGCTGAAGTTCACGTTGAATACTGGTAGGTGATAACTCAACAGATTGCACTATATGTTGTGTAATATTCTGAGAGAACGTTGTTGTTGTTTACTTTCATATTACACAGAGGCTTACGAGTAAGATCGAGAGATAATCAGATCACGTTCTCAGATATAGCTCAGGCTGTTTGGCCGTAACGGTTTGGTATCTTATGCTACTGACGAGGAGTCTTGTAGTATACAAATGCATTTTGTAGCCTTTATTGTTCGATTTGTACAGAATTAACCAGTGTTTGTTACTTCGTTTTCGAATTGTATGTTCTTCATAGTTCTAGCATGTTATTGCCACTATGGATTTGTACTATATGGGTGAAGCACTACTTGCAAGTAATTATATATATAACAGTGATAAATAAATTAAATAATAAGTAGATAGAAAAATTTTCATTTTAACCCGCTCCTAGGGAGTTCATTGACGTCACACAAAGTGTGGTTACAAGCGGAATGCAACAACAACAAACTTTTAAAATGCCGAATTCAAACACATCTGCGACATTCGTACTACATGAAGAATAGAGACGTCAACTGCATAAGCTGTTTCTTACTTGAGCATAAAGCTGGATCAAGCTTCTTTTGAGCACAGAAATAACTTTTCACCAATCGCCAGGAAAGAAAAACAAACACTTAATTTTTCTCGCCAGTACGTTGTTGATGCATTTTAGACATGCAAAAAGGAAAACTTGTTTTGTACGACTGTGCTCAAAAAGAGTGCAACAGTCAGAATCGCATTTAATTTTACAGTTGTGTGTTATACTTTTCAGTGACTGTCGTGCATAAAACAATGTGATATTATAGACATGAATGTAGCCCTTCAGTCATTAGTTCTGTGATGGTCAGGGATTAGTTCACCGGTGAGGTGCTTCTTTCAGAGCACAGTCAGAGGTTTTTTTCACCGCCGGTTGATGACCTGTGTGATTCAGGCAACCATGCAAAGTAATTTGAAACTTTGAAATAAATAAAGTTTCGAATAACTTTGAAATTTATTTATTGTCTCAGTTTAATGGATTTACAAGGTCGGGGATTGAAGGAGGAATATACAAACAAAACATACTTGTGGCCTCGCGCAAGGAACTACACAGAGTAATCTGGCGACATGGACGCAAGATGCTCTCGGAAATGCACGACTCTGGCATGAGGAAGGCGGAGCATGCTGCGAGTATTTTTACGGCAGAATCTTATTCAAAGCCTATCTCGCCTGGGTGCAGTTTGCTTTGTTTTCATCTCCAGTAGGATAGTCAGACATTGTTCTTGATTTGCTCTGAGGTGTGATAACAAATCAGAAAACTCAAGTGTTTTCATCACCTATGTGTGTAAAATGTGTTTAAAACTTATTTATTTTATTGAAACTCAATATAAAATTTGTCTAAAACTGAATTTTCTGATATTTCTTGTTGTGGTTACCACTGCGAGAAAGTGGATAGAAGAACCTCTGCATTTTATTTGTCAATATCTATGTGAATAAAATGCCCACCGTCACCTGTCGGTTATACACAACCATACATATCTCTAGCCAGTCAGCAATGTAGCCGAAGAAAGTTTTGGGCCAATAAAAATTTTAGACTATGGCTCTTATTTGGAGGATCAGTCAGGTGATCCACAACAGACCTATATTACCCCTGGCCATTAATGAATATATGTGCAATATTCTTGAGTAGAAACCTAAATACACAGTCATACATGTATGATATCTGGATGTTTGCAGTTCAGTAGGCTTTTATTGACCCAGCAGACTGGCCAATCACCCATACATGGCATGCATCGCCATGGTAAATGTAAGTTCTTACATACTGCAGCTGTGAAATTGCACAAAACGTTTATAGAAAACCTGTCCAATAAGACCTGCCATAATGTAAAAGTGTGGGGAGTTTGTATTACATAAGTGTGATGCTTATTTTGCCACACCTGTCTTCATTGGTGCCTTTTTGTTTCAGTGCCAGTCATATGGTTACAGTGTTTCACTATATTTTGTAACCCTGTTTCAGTACTTATACACACGTTTTTTTGTTTTTGTTTTTTCTTTTTAGTGTTAATCGTTACATACATTTAACTGTTTTCTACTTTCTTGTTTTAGTGGTTAGATGTTTTTGACTGTTTCTGCCTTTCTCATTTCAGTGGTTACACATATTTTACTGTTTCTTCCTTTTTCATTTCAGTGGTTGCATGTTTTTTGCTGTTTCTGTGATACTTGCTTTAGTGGTTACAAATGCTGTACTGTGTCTTACATACACTTACTTTCTCATTTCAGTGGTTTTACATTTTTCACAGTCTCATCCTTTCTACTTTCCAGGAATTTCGATAGCCACTTTCTCGTAATGGTAACCGTGACGAGAAATATTGGAAAAATGGGTCTTAGACAAATTTTGTATTGAGTTCTGATAAAATAAATGAGTTTTAGATACCATTTACATACATTGGTGATCGAAAGTGTTGAATTTTCTGATTTATTCAAATTGAGTTTCTGTGAAGAAATTGGCTAGAAAAACCCGTGAGTTTCAGAGATGTCATATTTTTCACTGTTTCATCATTTCTAGTTTAAGTGGTTTCGCATTTTTCACTGTTTCATGCTTTCTCATTTCAGTGGTGCCTGAGGGTACGAACCCCGGTATCGGGAACTCCGCGATGAAATATTGCAGGACGTTCCCGATGCTAAGGTCACTGGAGCAGTTGGCAGAAGTTGTGAGTATCCTACCTATTTGTTCTGCCAAAAAATGTCCAATATAATGCGACGAGAACATACAAAATATATGTTAGTGAAAGGAAACTTTTTATTGCAGATCAAACAATTTTAATTAAACACCACCCTAATATGTAACATTTTACAGTATCACTTGTCCGTGACATGTGATCAAACCTCCTGATTTAGAAGTGAAGAAAAACCATTAACTGCTTAAAATGCTGAGCCTTCCACGTCATTGACATAAATAATTCATGTTTGCAGAAGTAATAGTGCGCATGTGCAATTTTTATGTAAGCTGGTATTGAGATGTGTAGTTTATATGAGTTTGTGGTTCACTTGTCAGTTCTAGATGGCAGCGTCCCCAGATTACAGAGAAATGCTAACAGATGTAAAATTTGTCCAGATTTGGTGACTAAAAATGGGGCCCGAATTCAAAGGATCAGTGTACCCAGTGACATAAAGAGTGAAGTATTAATATTATGGGTTTCATAGGTTGTAGGCCACAAAGAATTGAGACTAATGTGCATTAGTAAGGAGACTCAAACACTGTCATAGTGACAAAAGTAACACTGAATACAGTACAGTGCTATGCTCCAGAGTGGGAGGGGGTCCTCGTAGGGTGAGTCAGCACAATCCTGAGGGGACTGAATTAGAATGAGTTTACCAGAGACCTGCAAAACCTCAGACAAACACACGAAACCTGAGTGTCCTGAAAATATCGTATTTGCTTCCCGACAGACTGTTCACATATACCGTCTAAATGTGGTCTTATTTGCTACGTGCACACATGGGTTTTCGTGTGTTTGTTGGGGGGTGGGGTAGCGCACTGGTGCGGTGCCATTACCCAGGACCCACTCACCAGTGTGGTCGTTGTTACTTAAAGCCCAACCCGGGGTAGCTTCCTCTCCTGTCATGTGTGGAAAGGTTTGCCAGCAGCCTGCGAGTGGTCATGCGTTTCTCCTGGGCTCTGCGCTGTTCTCCACCTCCCTACCTCCTCATTATGCTGGTTGATGTCGCATAAGTGAGACACGTGTTCTTGAGTACAGCACTAAACACCAATCAGATCAGTGAATAAATATCTTTTCTTATGTACTTTGTAATCAATCATGACTTGCACAGGGCATGATTTTGCTGTTTTAAGGCGTTTATCTGTGGTTTTACAATTGGCCTTTATCACTGTTTTGATGCCTGGACCACTGGTTTGATAGGTTTATCACTAGTGGACACCGGACCACTGGTTTGATGGGTTTATCACTAGTTGACACCTGGACCACTGTTTTGATGGATTTATCACTAGTTGACACCTCGACCACTGGTTTGATGGGTTTATCACTAGTTGACACCTGGGTCACTGATTTGATGGGTTTATCATTAGTTGACACGTGGACCACTGGTTTGATGGGTTTACCACTGGTTTGATGCCTGGACCACAAGTTTGATGGGTTTATCACTGGTTTGACGCCTGAACCACTGGTTTGATGTGTTTGTCACTGGCTTCACATCTGAACCACTGATTTTAGACCTTCACCACAGGTCTGACACCTTGATTTGTGTTTTCTGTATGCAGCCTCGTTTGAGGTAACCATCAACGGCCAGCTGATATTTTCCAAGCTGAAGACGGGCGGCTTCCCAAAATGGGATGATGTAAGTACTTGGACATTGTTTACGTTTCAAACATGAGAGCAAATGCAAATGTTACTCTCATTATTAGATTATCCGGCTAGAATAATTACTGAGTAATTTTTTACCACGTTTATGGTCCATTCTAAATTTAATGCGCTTTCGTGGGCGACATGTGTTTGCCTTTAACTCCAAGTGTAATGTCATTGTGTCTAATTACATACATGGATACTGTGAGTACTAAATGGTAAAAACCCACCCATTAAGTGGTTGTGTAAAGGTGGAGGGTAAATTATGTCAAAAATCTACAAGTTCAAGTCCGAATTAAAAATGGCCAGTGTATGGATATGTACAGTGCTGTGTACAACTTTGTCTTTATGCTCGTTTCGGACTGTTCTGAAAGTGATGTAAGGCTCATCCATATACAATTACAGTTATGTTCTGGTTGTCCAACTATTTTCTTTGCGGTTTGCAATAATTTTGGTTGACATTTTCTTTTTTCTTTTGTCTTAACTGGCCCCTACCATCCTGCACCCATATGCTCTTATGAGATAGTGGGGACCATTAGAAAAGCATATGTCTGAGTGTACGACGAAGCGAAACCCAAACTTGTTAATGACGTCCTAACTTTATGAGAGGTTTTCCAGCGCGCCTCGCGTTCATGTACACGGGTATGTGCCAAAATGGTTCGCACCGCGTACAAGTCATACGTGGGAGAAACACACTGGGAACTCCTTTCTGTGGTGTCTGTATTCTCAATATCTTTCAACGAAGTTTATTTTTAAACCACCACGCAATAGTTTCATCAAAATTACACACCGTTTCTTTGACCAAAAATAGAGTAGAATTAGAGCCAGAGGAGATGAAGCAGAGCATGGTAAAAACTTCCTAAAACGTCAAATTGCATTCTGTGTGTCAACGATTGGCAGTGCTTAGGTAAAGTTTGTTTATGTGTGAATTCAAATCACAGGCATGTGACTACCACTTGTAATGTTCTCAGCTCGTAGTACAACAAGGCATAGGCCTATGATAGGACTGATCTTGCATCATCTTTGTCATTTGATCAAACTGCAAAACAGTGAATAATAGGTTTGTGAAAAAAGCAACTGAATGTATATAAATAATAATAATAATTCTTGAAAATATAAATTCTAGTTACTGTAGTATAATGATTAAAAATAAATGCAATATTAAATGAACTTTATGAAAGACACTGCATGCAGTTATCATCATTACTACATGTAATAACTGACAGTATATATAACTCATCCCTGTGTCATTCAAACCGTAACATTAGTTAAGGATCCTTCTTTGTTTGCTCATAGCAATTTGCATAAAGCACAATTTATTATACTGTTCCACACCTATCTGTTTCATTTAGTTATTTATTGTCTTCAGGATCACACACTAGCAATCACATTTCTCACGTACATGGTATGATTTCGGTGACGGTGACGCATACACTTTTCTAATGGTCCGTATTGATACACTGCAGATAACTGGCACTCGACCAATGAGGACGCATGTTACAGTGTTCCCACTGGTCCTCAAAGTCCTTACTGTCACAATGCATTAATTTTCTGGAAAAGTTTTCAAGGCCTTGAAAGTCCTTGAAACAAAGACCTTACTTGACATATATCCTGGAAAGTCCTTGATTTTTTTCTTTTTTTCTTTTCTTTGGATGTTAAATATCGTATTGCATTATTGTTTTAAATTGGACCGTTTTGAAAAAATAAAATACCAGAATAAAAGTACATTCGGTAATGTCCTTTGATCTCCATATTAAAGTCTCAGACTAAGTGGTTCCTTGAAATTGCTGGAGAACCATGAGTATTAGATCGTTGTAGATGTATTGTTCCTCATGCCTGAATACACACATGTACATATAGTTTAGATGGCATTAGAATACATTGCTTCACTTTTTGAACCTTCATGCATAACTTCATGCAAAAAAAACCAGCATTTACAAAATTTTTTGAGACACTGGACTCGAGATCAAGAAGCATCGTTAGAGGGGCATGGAAGAAGATGGGTTTGTCCTGTGTGTTTGCGGTTACAAGGAACAAGTGTTGTGCTTTGTCATGTCTTCTTGTGACATTTTCTTGAAAGAAATAGTATGGAGGACATGTAATTTTCTGCTGCCTAGGCTATGGTTTTGGCAGGTGCGAGGTGGTTGACTCTTCCCTTTTTATGCAGTAGACGTGTTTGTTTTGTAATTTGTGTCGTGCACCCCTCGTCATCATGTGAAACATTGTTAAGTACGGCGTTAAACCCCAAGCACTCACTCACTCACTACAAAGTCCTTGAAAAAGAATACAATATGGGATAAATCCTTGAAAGCACTTATACATTTTGGATAGATTTTCAACACTTCAAAATTCTTTGAAAAAGAGTGCAATTTGAGATAAATCCTTGAAAGCCCTTGAACTTTGTCATGTTTGTGTATAGGTTTTCAGGATGTTAAAAAGTCCTTGAAAAAGAGTGTAAGTTTGGATAAATCCTTTGAAGTACTTGATTTTACCATGTCAAGTATCATGTTACAATATGTTTGAAATGGACCCATAAATCTCTGCCCAAAATAGTATCCATTGAATTCCACATGTAGGTTTGTACTTAAGCTGAGTAGTTATTGAAATTACTGAAAAGCATTGGATAACATTATATCTCATCATGAAGGAGTGTTAGGCTATCCTTAAAAATATATTTGACCGATCCTTCCAAAACGGGCCCTACCCAAAAGTTTGTATTGGTAAGTTTTGGGTAAGTTCGTTTTTTCCTTCTCCATGCTGATTTTAACTTCCTGATGAACATTTTCAAGAGAATGGAAAAAAAAAAAAGAAATCCCTACCAACTGACACTAGTTTTGTTCATACAGTCAGTTTATACCCAATAAAGAATTTTTTATAGGATGGCCTTAACCCTCTGTACAAAGAAGGATTATTAAAACACATCACAGGTCTCATCTGCATGTACTTGCATTCCCAATGTGTCTTGGGTTTCCCCTCAAACCCATTTTTCCCTCACCAGCCCAGGCTTTTTGTAACAAGTTTATGCTTTTCCCTGCAGACCTATTTTCACAGACTAACTCATACATGTACTTTCTCACCGCCGTGATAATGTTACCGGGATCTTTAAGTCATCTCAAGGTTTGCAATGTAGTTAACATCAGGGAATAAAAGAGGCAAACACCAGTGTGTAAAGGCCATTCCTTGTTGAACATAATCTACTTACATCAGCATGACATCATCTCAGTGGTCTATCAGGGTCTCTCCTATAGTGGCTCACAGGCCACCCTTTATATACTGAGAGCACAGACCTCAGTGGGAGCATTGTATTCATAAACTACCAGTCTACAGCTGGTCAAGCCTTGTTGTTTTACTTTAACAGGTTTCAAGTTGATTTCTGAAACAATGTGTAACTTGAACATGGTAAATATAAATATCACAATATTCAGAAAAAGACAAGCTATTAGAACTGATAAAAATAAACAATACACAAACAAAGGTCAAAAAGTTAAAGCCAACTAAAGGCACAAATGACCAGTCTTCCTAGTAATTTTTCACCTCTTTGAGCTGCTAATATATTCTACATAGTTTCTAACCTTCACTTAATTTACCTCATTTGAAAGCTTGTTTCGAGACAAAAAAAATGGTATATAGATCATCGCTGAGAGACACAAACTTTACAAGTTATAAAGACCTTTATGTTAAAATAAAACACAAACACATATACTAGAATGGCTTCACTGTCAGGCATCCCCAATACACATGTCTAGGCCAGTGGCTAGGTATCAGGTGGGATGGGTTGGGGGAGTGAGGTATATGTGCCTGGATAAGTATTACCAGTCAATAAGCTCAGTGAACCAGGACTGGTCTGTATTACAATAAGCTGCAGTGGTGCCAAAGTAGTGCCATTAAGACATGGTCGTTCATTCCTAGTTTCCCAACGTATTCACATCTGTTTGCCAAAGGCTTCGACCTTTGATTTCACCTTTTGGAGAGAAGGTTTTATGAAATCTTGAAAAAAAACAGCCGTTACAAGTGGATTCCGTTGAAGGTCTATAATCAACTTCATTTACCCAAGGTAGCACATTGAAGCTTCGTTTCAAGTTACAACCCTTTCACACTCTTCAGTGTACAGCACTTTCGTCACTGCTTGTTTTTATACAACCACATGTCCTCGTTCCCTTTCGCATTATACCCCAGAAGAACACTTTCCCACCTGTATCATTTTGCTACACACTCACCTGGAATTCGCCTGTTTTGCCACCGATGACCTAACAAGTTTCCCCTTTCCTTGATGTTCCAGGTAATAGCTGCGGTGAAGAAAGCTTCATAAATGATGACACCCCCTAGGTAAACCACTGCCGTTGTAAACCCAAGGTTATCCTACCAGGCTTTGCTTGTAACTGAAGCATTCTTGTAAAGGGCCAGTCCAATATTAGTGAATAAATAATACCTATCTGCCCCTACATTAAAGGACGAGAAAACCCAATCATGCAGTCAGCAAAGAGTCATCAAAGGACCATGGAAAATGGTATCTAAAGGTGTGCATCCTTATTTGAAGGAGTTAAAATGTTAATATGGAAATGCGGAATTTTGGCTTTGGTGAAAAGTAAGATGTCAAAAAATTTGCAGACTGTAAGCACACAAACTTTTAGATACAGATTTTCTGATCACTCTGACTTCATTTTGATGTTTTCTCCTCCTGCCTGAAGCTTTCGTATGACTTTTTGCAATGATGCAACAAAGTTCAATAACTTGGCCATATTCATGCACTAACCACACTGGACCTATTCTTTTCTTGCGTTAATATCATTAATCCCCTGGACCCTGTTTCACGAAAATTTCCAAATATTTTTGCTACTATACTATACTGTATTTTTGTGGTGTTTTGTCCATGACGAAGTTTAATGAGTAATATTCATATTTCCTAATTCTAAGAGTTCTGCTGATTTTAGAAAGGTGTTCAGAGGTTTCTTTGGAAGGTAGGATGATACCCTACAGGAAAAGTGTAAGTTTTAGCAGCAAGCCATTTTTTTACCACCTTAATTTGCCCCTAAAAATGCACTTTTATGGGCTAAATTTTAGGTCATCCAGTGGTAAGTGATGTTTAGAAACACTTCATGTTGGACTTCACTTAATAGCTACAGCTGCAGACTTATTCAGGCAGTTCACTGAATTTGAAATTTTCGTGAAATTGGGTCTCGTTGACTGGAACTCACATGTTCATGCACTGCGATCTATAACATACAAACTCTGCGTTAATCTTTCTGTATTTTTTGGGTCAGGGATGGTCAGGTGCAAAGTCTCCTTTTCTCTGCAGTCACACTGATCCAGTTTAAACAGCACAGCAGCAGGCTAATTCTGAAGAAAACAAAAGCATTACTAAGGCTGCCTATCTCTGCGTCTATGTTGACATGATCAGTACAGACATGGTGAAATTCGGACAAAAAAAAAAAAAAAGGAAGGCCAAAACAGGCTTCTTTTTGAGGCATTTGGCTTTTATTTTACCCTCTGCAGTGCAGAAGTAGAGTAATTCCAAAGAAAGAAACAGAACCTTGAAGTGTTCATTACAACATTCATTTTTTTCTCCCATTTCATTGTCGTCTGCAGAGACACTGTACTTGTGTGCTAAGCATGTTCTTAGTTTTATGTATATATTCTGGGACTACATATTTTTTGAGGAATATGTATATTACACATTGCATCAGTTGTGGAAGTGTGGGAGACAAGGCTGTTATCAAAACGATCTTATCTGCAGTTATGCAATTCAGATATATCGATTCTGTTCAATGTTCTGGCAGGGTCATTTGGATTAAGATTGATATGTACTACTGACGTGTACCCAGCCTTGGACATGGAATCTGTACATTCCCTAGCTCACTCTGTCCAAAGAGGCCTTGGTGACTACGTCTGCGACGCTCGTGGCTGGCCGTTTCCTCCTAACATTTCTTGAAGACCAGTTGTCAGCCCTCATTATGAGCAGTGTGCATGCAGATGTATTTGTACAAGTCGGAAAGTTCATCATTAACATGCCAAAAGAGTAGTGGTTTATGCCAGGCGCTGTGGTTTTCCTTTGCCCATGAAGCCAAGCACCAATGCATACATGTGTAAGTGAAGAATTCGTGAATGTGGCATTCAAGCAAGATAATGATGTTTCCAACATCACAAACTTACAGGGACATGGTCACATGAGATAAGGTCTGCCACCAACCTGCGGTAGGTTGTTGGTTTTTCCCTGGCACCTCGTGGTTTCGTCCCACCATATTGCTGATAACTGTGGTATAAGGGAAATATTCTTGATTGTGGTGTAAAACATCAACCAAATCAAGTCAAACAGACATGATATAGACAGTGTTTAAACACCCAAATATAAAGAAGTACGGTTGAGACAAGAATGAAAGTGCTTTCCTAAGATAAGTATCATTTAGGACACTTAGCAGTTTTGGACAGCCCATTTCATTGATCAGTTGAAGAAATTTGGGGAAAAAAAAGGTCTGTTGCTCTCTGATTCTTGCAACAAAGCTTTGCTACTTGGTAATATTTCTGACTTCCTTCTCTGTGATATTTTGTGAGCACTGAACTGTTCACTAACACTGTTCGACTTACGTCATTAGTTGCCAGTATATTGCTTGAAGTGTGATTGTGTATACTGGACTTATACTGAAGTTGTGGGTTGGGTTTACGGTTTTGTTGTATGATTGTCTTTCTGTTGTAGTTCCTGTATCACCTTGTAGCTGTGGCAGTGATATTTGCTGACATTTGCTACATTTCACCCAATGTTTTGCCTGTAGAAATGCTTTCAAAAAGCACACATGGGTCTTAAATTGATGCTTTTGATGCCACCACATTTTTTTCTGATATGAAACGAGTCGAACTTCATCCAAAACTCTGCTGCATCAAACTGATAGGGCCACTGGAATCAGAATCCAAGAAAATGTCACTTGAGAAAAGCTGAACTTTAGGAAAACTACAACTCTGAAAACTTGTCTTGGAAGACAAGGTTATGATGGAAATAAAAAAACGCACAAAGTTGTTGCTGGCTTCAGTAGTTTAAACACCCCCCACATGTTCCCTCCCTCAGCTCAAAACAGTTGACCCTGTTGTTGTTGAAGTGCTATTAGTGCTTGATTTCTAATGGATTGTAATAACTTGTACAAATTAACTGCTTTAATTATTTTTCACTCACAGATTGCTTGCCTGTATTAACACTATTCTGATCTAGTTCGTGTAAAAGTGAATATTTGCATTGTTCCACAAGTATTGAACCAGTGAACTTTATTTAATTGTTGCTTAATGCCCTACTCAAGAATTTTTCAGTTGCTTTTGCTTTTGACAGCTGCAGTCGGAGAATGCTGGAGTCTCCAGGGTAAACTACCAACAATGAAACCAGTGAAGATGCATGTTAAAACTCCTCCCTTTGAAGACTTCTCTTGTAAAATGTTCTGCGATTCAACGGCGGGGCGATGGTTACCACCCCTCACCCTACCAATTATCCCCCCCCACACACACACACACACACTCCAGGATCGTGCGAACGTATGCAAGATAATCTGGATCCCAGCATGACAACAAATTAAATTACTAATAGGTGTTGTCTTGTTTCCAGGTGACGAGAGAAGTCCAAACTGTGCAGAAGGGAGGAAAGGCACAGGAGATCACGGACGCTCAGAGCCCGGGCTGTCACATTTTGTAGATGGGGGAGGCCAGGAAAGGACTTTGTTAACAGTTTGCATATACAGCGGTCACAAGTGACGTCTTTATAATGACGGTGGGCTGGGAAACCTCAGAACCTGGCCTGCTTGATGATTCCCAAAGACCCTTGTCACCCTTGTATATCCAGGGGTTTGCATGGTTCCTTAGCCTGCATATTGTTAAAAAGTAACACTGATGACTTTATTTATTCAATTGGTTGTATGGAATATTTTTATTACAATTCTCAATTTCTGTAACTTAAATATGTTTCTGTGTGTACAGGTCGACAGTTTTGTATGAAAGTCAATGAAATTTGAAATTTCGTTAAATGTAATCCCTAAGTTTTAAATTGCATCTGATCAGGCATTGATTGGCTCAAACTTTCACAAAATTCAACTTTCAGCTGTCTGCAAGTAATGCTTTTAGTATTTTACTCCACCACCATGAATACCAAAATTTCCCGACTCTAAGGAATGAAGTCCTGTTTTTCAACATTTGTAATGATTGTAACTCAGATTTACCCCTTTGGGTTGACTTTGAATCTCCAAATCCACAGACATTTCCCGTTGTCTAAATTTGACTTCTTGTGTTAGTTTCTCAGGGAAATGGTGTATTGTAAAAATATGAAACATATGCAAAATATATTGTCTTTGTGTGAACCAAATGTACACCTCTTCTCTTCAGTCATTTATTACAGGATTCATGCAGACTTGAAAAACCCTTGAAATTTCGTGAAATTTGATGTTAAAATTTCCAGGCTATCAAAGTGATAAAAATTGATTTCTTTATTTGATTTGTGTCGTATGAAGAATATTTCACTAATATTTCACTAATACAACGGCAGCCAGCATTATGGTGGGAGGAAACCAGGCAGAACCTGGGGGAATGATAGAATTTGTGTGAACTCACTGAATTTCTTTCGGAGTACAGGAAATTGCAAAAATGGAAAAAAAAATCTTTCCAAATTGTTCAGATAGCTTGTTTAAGATTTGGGTATTTTGTCGTTTTTGATTCCTGGTTTTAACATGTTCTCGCCACAATAGGGCTGAAATATTGCCGAAGTAGCGTGAAGCCATAATCATTCATTTATTTGAATTGTCATTTTAACGATGCAAAGTATTTACAAGTGACTGAATTGTCAAATGTCAGAAAGTACTGTGTGGTGCCGAGGATCAGTGAAATGGGAGTGAAAGTCCTGGAAAATTCATGCACTTTCATGTGAAAAGTGCTTGTACAGTGCTGCCTGAACCCTGCATTTGTAGGGTCTGGAAGGCAAAAGTAATTCTGCAATGGGAAGTCAAGAAGATGTGTGATGTCAAATCAGACGCTGGTGGCAGAATGGTTAAACACCCTCTCGGTACACTAAGCTAACAAGATTCAAAGCTAAGCTCAGTGTTACGAGGCACATATTTATGATTACATGTGTCCAGATTAAGGCCCGCCCAAGTTTAAAGCCCACACATGGTGGTTAAATTCACAGTCAGGTAGAAGCCCATTTGGCGTGGCTGATTGTCCAGGTAGAACAATGCTACTCCATGGCCCAAGCTGAGATTCCCACAGATGTGTCACAGATAATTCTCGCCCTCAGTCCCCATTAATGTTACCCAAAGCGGAAAGAGCGCACTTCCAGACAACACACGGAAGTGACGTAACAAAAGTTTCAAAATTTACGATCGGTGATCTAGAGACAAGATTTACTTGTTCGTTGCTATGTAAGCGAATTTCAAATTTTAGTGAATCAGAGGTCTTTTGGCCACTCACACGCTACATTACTGTGTTTCCCGATACTCCCGGTCTAGGACTATAACTTCTCTCCTTTGGATATACCCTTTCATTTCGGACTTTACCAAACTGAACTTGGATTTACCTTTTTGGCTGGCATTCGCGCTCTCTCTCCACTCTGAACCCGGGACAGCGGCACATAATAAGTATAAGTAGTAAGTATATATTAAAGAACTCCTTTCTTGTTATTTAACCCCTTGTCGTTTTAGTCACTTTGTCCACAGGTTTATCTATGAAACTGTGTAGTTTTATAAAGGTTACGGGTATAATTAGTGGCAACCTCGGCGCATAGTTTCCACTCTACACGTTGTGATACCTAGATGTGTCTGAAAAGACCATATAGGCTCCATCGTGACGGTTTCCCTAAAACGCTTCCACTCAAAACGCTTCCTCTACAAACTGCGCTCGGATTAAGTAACCACAAACTTTACCCTGTATCATCAGTCATGTTCAACACATTTCAAAGCCAAGCAAATTAATCACTTGGTCAAGGCTCTCACAGAATGAGGTTGTAAAGTCTAAGCCTGGGGAAGCACTGAGGCCCTGGCCATGGGGTTAAGCTGCTTGCCTTTTTACTCGCTAGGACATCAGGCATTTCGTTGAAGCCTGCTTGTTTTCCGTAAATATGATGTGCAAATCTGTATGTCACTTGTGCTTGGTGATTTGCCCAAGATAAGTTTTACGCCAGTTTCCACTCGGAATTCCGAACAAACCAATATCTCTTGACGTGAAGCTCAGCAGACTTACGAAAGTCAGATTTTTCATTGATCTGACGTCTTATCCTATATACCGCATGACCGAGAGCTTAACTCGACCTTCACAACTCTCGACAGAAGAGGATTCCCGTCTTTCGAGGGCTTCTCCGATCTCCTTATTGATCGACATCTTGATTGTGGAACAGACCGGAAGAGCTATGGAAGCGGACATCCGTACACTTATTCAAGCTAGACGGCACATTTATTTGTCATTGTACTTTTCTCCTTTCCTGCAAGATCTAATAATCACTTGATTTTACGAACGTCGTCAAAATCATACGACGCGTAATCGTCAGCCACCAACGAGGGGAGATCACTCCAAACCACAAAAGAGTAAGAAAGCCAAGACCTATAACCGGTTAGTGTATTACAGGCATTATAGTGTGACTTCATTGTTAATAGTCACACCCTCGATTAAATATATGAAGAAAGCAATACTTACCTACTTTAAATCTTACTAGTAAGAATCCTCGTTTTTAGTACACAATTTTGTAAAAAGCCGACTTCACAACCTAGAATGTGGCTCGGAAGAAAGAATTCGACTGGGACAACCCTAGGGTAGGCCTTCCATCTTGGTAGTGTCAAAAGTTTTTTCGGCCAATGTTACAACTCTAGTTACACCCAGATACAGGTTCAGGCATCGATGAGGGGCCTCCGTGGCTCAGTTGGCTAGCGCGCTAGCGTAGCGCGCTAGCGCAGCGCAATGACCCGGAAGCCGCCCACCAATGCTGTCGCAGTGAGTTCAAGTCCAGCTCATTCTCCGGCAGTACGTGGGAAGGTCTGCCAGCAACAAGCGAATGGTCGTGGGTATCGCCACGTTTCCTCCCACCATAATGCTGGCCGCCGTCGTGTCATTGAAATATTATTGAGTACGGCGTAAAACACCAAGCAAATAAATAATACACCGCGTCTTGGGATGTTAAACGTGTCTGTCGGTATTCATTGATGTAAGTCAATTCCTGGTAGTAATCGTGACCCACTTCGTCGGTCTTTGTGTTTACGTCGAGAGTGGTCGAAGTCTTGACGTGTGATTAGATTTGCTTCTAAATTTAGTTGGTTCCTTGTAGGTGTTCCCAGGTGTCATCACTGGTTAGTGCATACGGGCGCGGTTTTATCCATACTTGGGTCTTTGAGTTCACGAGCCGAGGCTAACTGAAACACTGAATGCAAGGGCATATAATGGCAGTCTCAGTGCACAGGATGGGGGGATTGAACCAAAAGGTTATGTGTTCGGCGACTCAAACACGAGCAATCGCGAGAACACGTGAGATAAGGGTTCAAACCCGACCTCGGGTAGGGAATTTGAACATTCCTCCGCGGTCAAGTTAGGTTTGTGGGGTGTTGGTGACAAAAAGTGGTCTATTGGTTAAAGGCCACTTGTCTTCCGCCAATATGATATGTATAAATGAGCGTCATACGTAGTAAAGGCTGTCAGAAACTTGCCTGAGGTCGATGGTTTAGGACGCGCAACACCGTTTCCTCCACCCATAGAACCGAGCACCGCCATCGTTGAAGTGAAAAATTCTTGGCTAAAGACGCTAAAACAACAATCAAATGAATCAAATCAAGGACAACGCCTGGACCGCTTGGCTACTCCCCCGTCCTTTTTATCATCTAAGAGCTATACACAACAATAAAGCAAAACCTACTTGACTGACACATGTCATTCGTTGATGGCTAATCGATTTTACTTTGGATGCATTGAATCACGTGCATAATGAAGGATTGGATTACTTCTTCTTTGTCCATGATCGAGCAACAGTATAACACCTGTCGATAAAAAAATAATCGAGTTTTGTTTAGCAGTATTGATTCTAGGATTTTTGTACCTTGCACCTTGTCGCTTCAAAGCTAAAACCTATGGTGTTACTGTTTGTATGTACAGCTTAGTGAATCATAGCTCGCACCACCGGTACTTTTGTGTGTACAGCTTACTAAACTCGCTAGTGTAAGACCTGCAGGTTTGCTTACTATAACTTTTCCTTTCTTGTCTTTTGCTCTTGCGGGCTGGCTCAGTCGACTGAAGCGCTGGTCACATCACAGCCTATCCGTCCGTGACATGATTATGGAGGGTTCAAATCCAGATCCCGTTATAGTTCCGCTGCGGCTTTAAATCAGGAAATTTGTCATGTACCTGGCGAAGGGCAGTGGCTCACTTAGGACACTATAGGGATTCCTCTTGTTCATAACCATATACCTTGCCTCTGTGCTATGAGCGAGAAATTTTTCAGTAATGTCTTAAACACCGATCAAATAAATAAAGAAACCATTAAATAATTATGCTTCGCTTCCGTAAAACATTTAACTTTTTGTGCACTGAGGTAGGATTTGTGGGTTGAGAAAAATACTTATTTGTTTATTTATTTTGTTTTATTATTTGTTTAATTGGAGTTTTACACCGTACTTAAGAATATTTCACTTATACGACAGCGGTCAACATGGTGGTGAGAGGACACCGAGCAAACCCGTGGGGGGTTTTCCCATGTACGACCGGAGAGGAAGGCCGTCAGAACTGGACTATTGCACGGCGACTGTATTGAGAAAGGCTACTGTGTCATCGTGCTGCGTTATATAGCACGCCTACCACTAGGCCACCGAATCCCCGTGGGGAAAATAAGCAGGCAATTTGAGAAAGAGATGTTTCCGGAGTAGAAGAATCCAAAGATGGTTTTGGAGAAAGCTTCGGTTTCTGAGTGGGGGAAAGCTAACAGAACCAATAGAAATGTATATGTTTGTGGGTTGACGAAACTAAATCCATGGAGAATGCAACGGTTACTGGGTTGAAGAAAATAAATCCATTAAAAAAGTACCGCTTTTTAGGCGAGTTTAGAAATTGGTGGGTTTATGAAACCAATGTCATGGAGAAAGGTTTGTTTTCTGGCTTGAGGCAACCTAAGCTATTGAGAAGGCATCGGTTTATGGGTGGGCGAAACCAAAGCCATTGAGAATGCCTCCGTGTCCGGGTGGAGGAAACCAAGCAGAGCCATTGGAAATGCTCTGGCCGTTTAGCTCAATACTTTCTTTGGCTTTTCATTTTGTTCTGCCTGAGTCATCCTGTGGTGCGTTTGAACCCAACACTCTTGATTAGACCTATGCCGCCATTGAACGGATAACAACGAAATTATTCTGTAATTTAAGTGCACATGAACTCATGGGTTATGTCCAAGTAAACTTTGAATTTTCAAAACGAATCTATTATCTCAGGCTGAAAACATCTATTCACCTGGTTTGTTGGCAATAACAAATATAGCAATAAAAGAAGACGTATTCTACTGTATCCCCTTGAACAATCAAGAACTTGTGCACTGCTAATGCCAACGGCTGCGGTTAGATCCAATCATGACCGCCTAGACAATAGGGAGTGATCGGTTGTTAATGGCAACCAAAGGGGACAACAGCCAATCAACTCTTGCGATACAATAACAAATGGAGTTCATCGAGTGCGATATCGGCTGTCTGCGGTGTATGTACGTGACGTATATCCGAACCTCAATTCCCAAAAGGGACGCGCCCTCCGCACGAGAGCTATTATCTCCAATGGCGACAAAAACATATTGACAAACTGCCCGGATGTTCTGGATGATTTTACCGAGGCAGATCAAACAAAGCTGTGTCTCTGTAGACTTGTGTGTCTAGAGAGAGAGCGATTAAAAATCCATACTGCAGATGGAGACTGAATGTCGGGGTGGTGTGTATGTTCAGACAATATGCCGGAACCGAAGAATGGTCCTGCAAAATGGTTTTCTGCAAAGTAAAACACTCAGGACAAAGGCAGCCACGCCGATACAACACTGACAATGTCATGATTTGTATAAATCTTACAACTCGTAAAACAGTGGTGCACTCCACTGGGTTGAAAAACTATGCCAGTGATTTCTGTAATACCACCAGTAATCATGAATAATCATAGCTGACATTTTTATTCAGGTAGGCAAAGGGCAATGTTGATTTATAAGTTACAAGTCTCTCGTAACACTGAAAAAAGTTCTTCACGTCTTTGCAGGAATTTCAAAAAGTTTTCGTTCTATGGACGGAAACGTTACAAGCAAAGCGTCTGAAATTTGCCATTTTTTGACAAAGGGACTGCTTGATAGCAAACTTGGAGCGCCACGTCTGTGCTAGTTGACAAATGTTAACTAGTGGGGTGATGATTAGAGGTCGATGATCGTTTGCACAGTGTATAACGTTCGTTGAATAGCACTTGTCTTCCACGAAGCTGGTGTTTGTCACATGCACCTTGATAGCTTGTCAGTATTTTGCTCAAGGTCGATGGTTTTATCCCGGATCCCTCCACGCATGGATTATACTGATCGCCATGGTATAACTGAAAAACTCTTCAGCGTGCCATTAAACAATCAATCGAATAAATATTTATCTCAGATTCAGACTTTCCCCCGGGCTCTGACCAGTTTCCTCCCACCATAATGCTGGTCGCGGTCGTATCAGTGAAATATTCTTCAGTAAGGCGTAAAACACCAATCGAATCAAATCAAAATCAATTTCCTACTGTTTTCTCAATGAATTTAATGTATCATGAAAAACGTCTTCTCTGTTCAATATGATGAATTATTTAAATCAAGTTAAATCCCAGGCTACTGTGTACAGTGACACTGATCTGCATGCGTCCCTATACATTCCCACCTTTTCTCTAAGTGTAAAACAATTAAATAAAATCACAGGTAACAGGTGATTCGTACGTGAGTTCATTACCACCTGTACACAGGTAACCTCTTCTCGCACGTGGCGGCGTACGTGAAACGCCAATCACCTGGCAATTCGCTTACTATGCAGCTCATACTGAAGTCATTAACCCGGAATCAATCAAGCGTTGTTTCCTGGGGTGAGTTCATACGATCGATATACTCTGTAAACACGTTTGTTTATCGGCGTCGATTAACAGTGGCTGGTTTCTGTCGACACCTCGCATTACTGATTTGGGCCGTCGGATTCGGGTCAATCTTATCATAAACACTTACAGGTGACATCCAGGTAGAGTATGGGACCTCTGTGTAGAGAGTTATAGCGCGCTTGTACAAGCGCAATGACCTTCGTGCCTCTCCTCGATGGGGTCGCTGTGAGTTCAAGTCCAGTCAAGACTGGCTTTCTCTCTGGCCTTACGTTGAAAGGTCCACCAGCAACCCGAGGATGGTTGTGGGTTTCCCCGGTTTCTTGCCACCATAATGCTAGCAGCCATTGTATACGGGAAATATTCTTGAGTACTGCATTAAACAACGATCAAATAAACAAATAACTATCAGACTTAGGTATAATTCTGTCTGTACCTCCCATTACTTACGTCGGCAGTCGGATCCGGGTCAGCCTTATCACAGATACTTACAGGCGGCGTCCATGTCGAAGTCCTATTAGTGGAATAATTCAGAGTGAGAAGGATCGGGTCGAGTGTGGATTGGATAATGTACATGGAGTTGAAGGAACCTCGAGACAGTCAGGCGGCCTCAAAGTATAGACAGGCCACATACGGTAGCCATATTGTCATCTTCACCTACACTGTTTACTAAGCCTGTACCTTTGCGGTATGTGCAATAATCGTGTTAATACCTTCATGCCCGATATATAACTTCAATTTAAGCTGTATTTCAAGTCACGAAAATATCACAATTTTACGTAGTAATGTTGCTAGTAACAAAACGAAGCCGTTACACAGTTACGCACGTGTAGACGTGGTCGTAATTGTTCAACTCAGGCACAGTTATGCTTCATGCAGTCATTGTAGTTACTGTTAGAGTACGAGTCATTTCGTAGCAAGCAAATATTTCTTTAGCGTTGAATATTTAGTATAATTATTAAAATTACATAGTATGAAACAGAAACCTGAACATAATGATAGACCTTAACACAGCTTACTATATGTGGCCCACGTGGCCACATATGGTTTGTTTATGTCCTACACTTTGTGACCGCCTCGCGGCTCATACCAAAGGCTTTTAAAAAATGTACTTGTTTGCTGCCTTGTTTAACACTCAGCAGTTAGAGCAAGGAAACAGACCTGTTCGGCCCCGTGTCAGTATAATGTCACTGGGTATGGTGCATGACGTTCCTGCCACCAGAAGACACAGTGCATACACATGCTAAGGACACCTCGTCGTCCCATGAAAGCAAAACTGTTAAGTACGACGTAAAACCTAAGCACATATACACACGCCTCGGTGGCCTGGTGGTCAGAGCGTCCGCCTCGAGGTCGGGAAACCGTTGATCAATCTCGGCCATAATAAAGACTTTAAAAATGGTACTTGTTACTGTCTCGCTTGGCGCTCAGCAATGAGAGTTTAGAGCAAGGAAACAGGATTTGTAGGCCTGGTGTTAATATAATGTGACTGGGTAGGGTGTCACATCTGGTGTCCTCGACAAGGTGTTCCAGTGGCGAGAGCACTGGCTCTGTCACAAGGAGACACAGTGCATACACATGCAAAGAACCCCTGGTCGTCCTATGAATGAAACAAAAAGGTCAAGTACGATGTCTAACCTAAGCATGCGGGCGTAAGGCTTACATAGCATTAAGCCTTCGACACTCCCCTGAGGACACAATTTGCGCCGTGCGTTTTGACACCACTATTTAGGCCTATACTGTTTCTGTTTTACGTTACACTTCACTCTTTGTTAACCTAGACTGACTTTCTCACCTAAGCATTAATTTGCCTGACTGTTATATTATTCATGTTCTCTTCTAATTACTCACCGACACAGGTAACACAGATGAGGAGAGGTCACACATAGACAGGTGTGTTTGTGGGAGAGGCAGGTGCAGCCAGGGTGGCGGGGATTTGAGCGGCGGGGGGGGGGGGGGGGCACTTGTCTGTATTAAAAACATGTATCACGGGACACGCCAGTAGGTTGCAAGTTGAACCGATGTGAGGAAATCAAAATATACGATTCGCATTTAACTTAATTAAACTCCTGATCATCTATAAGCAAAACAACAATAAACCCTTCTTACATACCTTGGCGCTCAGCAAGGAGAGGCCAAGGGCAAGGAAACAGGTCTGGTGGGTCCAGTGTCAATATGATGTGACAGGACGAGGTGTCATGTCTGGTGTCTTCGGCTTGATGTTTCAGTGGCGGCAGCCCTTTGGCGGCATGGACTTTCCCTGCCATAGGAAGACCCAGAATATATACATTCTAAAGACTCCGCGTCGCCATGTAACTGAAAAATGCTGCGTACAACGTAAAATCTCCAAACATACTTACATGTTCATTCATACCTTTTATGACAATGGTATTGAACACAAACTAAACCAATAAAAACTGTACTATATCTCAATATTCATTTACCCGTTACTTTCCCTGTTTTATATCTGATTCAGATGCAGTCAATTGTAAAACCATAAGCAGGGCCTTTTTTTCCCTTTAGTTTTACTTTTCTATCCTTAAGCATATTAATGAAAGGAATAAAATACACTAAATATCATAATCTCCACTTCCTTAAAATGCATTAATGCATCGATTTTTCTCCGCGTTGATAAACATCCACTTCATTCAAACCCACAATGCACCGCGCCGAAACAAGTGACAATCTCTCCTAGAAGGTCATCGTGATATATAAATGATTTTCTCCTTTGCTAAATTGATTACTCATCGATCCAAGTCGGTTCAATGAAAATCCCACGTATTAATTAACTAAGAGTTCTTTGTTTTGTTTATCCGTCCAATAATAAATACGCTCACATGGCTCCTGTTTTATAATCAATGGACCTAATGAGGAACATGGCGGACTAAAGCCATATGTACTCTATTGTAAATGTTCCCTGCGTACAGCGTGTCACGCTTGCTGTGTATATGTGCTCACAACACAATTACAGGTATAGTACACAAACCTTCACAGCGGATACACCTCTACAAATAGCGTGCTGTTAAAGGACCACTTTCAAGTGAGACGGGAAATCGTGAACCTGTCGGTCATGCCGATTGCCAACCTGCTCACAATGACAAATCTGCTGCAGAATGACGCAAAGGCTTCCCTGGAATGCGGTTGAATTTGCTATAGAACAGGTTTTGCTGTGCAATAGGCCAGAAATGAAAACATGTTCGTTACTAACCGGAGTGTCTTTTTGACACAGTGATATATCCGCTAATATCTCTTCAAGTAAAATCTATAAGAAGTTGGAATTAAAAGAAGTTTTGTCTTACGAATTATAACGTGAACAAGTGACTGGGACTTTGTCGGACATTTATTAAGGTAAAACGGATAAACACATGCAGGCTCCTTTTTCCGTAATGTAACTATTCGATATGATGCTATTTAATGCGTGGCGCATTGAAACGGGCTCATAGCCTGCACACCACTTACATATATATTGCGCGTGCATACTTATTATAGTTGCAATCATATCTAATAAGGAGCTTTGCAAAATAAATAAGACTTCTCTCTTGCCCAATCATTTTCTCCGTAACTGATGTGGCCAAAAAAGTTAGAGCAGATATCGGAATAGAACTCCTGAACTCTAATGATATCTGGATTCTTGGCGAATTACCGCAGTACTGTATGGTAAGAGCACCACTATCGGAGAGGAAAAGGCTTGTTCTACCCTCAGACAGCGACAGACCTTACACAAGATCAAACAAAGAAACACGAAAACGCTAGACTAAGTTCAATACATATATTTGAACAAAATAAACAAATAGTACAACTAACAACTGTATACAAAACAATACAGATAATTAGAAAAATATACATAGTTTTTTACGCATGTTAGCGTCCCAAATCCGGGTACATTATTCCGGCTTCTAAAGGCAAGCCCAGCCGACGTAAATATAGAATCCACAGTTCTTCCGAATTCTCGAACTGAAGGATGACAAGTCTTGTGGTGACGAGCAACAGACAACCCGGTACGCCGACGATGGTACAACTCCCCGGCAAGGTGCAAGTTTCCTGAGCAGACGGGTTGGCAACAGCGTCCGTATTGGCGAGCTGGGGATGCATGTTTCACTCTACGGAAATATACACAAAGTCACTTTCAGGGTAAACTGGGATGAAATGTACATAATCGCACAAAGAGACAATCAGCGATACAAGCTCCAAACTAACGTCTCACACCAAACAGCAAGTGGCAAAACACAAGCTCAAAAAGTACCGAAAAATGGAGTACAAAATGACAAAATTGTCGAAAGGTGTGTAAGCCAATATCTCCAAAATCCCACAAAAATCCATCTAAGTAGACAAGAGCAAATATGACTCGAGTGGACACAGCTGAAACGACTGATCTCAAAGTGAACGTAAGTAAATGAATCCTCTCAAAATGGACATGAGTAAATGACTGCGAGCTTTACAACTTCGTTGCTAATATGTATAACCTAACGTAAAAAAACTCCGGGGGCCTCCGTGGCTCAGTCGGTTAGCGCGTTATCGCAGCACAATGACCCGCAACCTCACACCAATGCGTTTGCTATGAGTTCAAGTCCAGTCCATGTTGGCTTCCTTTCCGGCCGTACGTGGGAAGGTCTGCCAGCAACATGTGGATGGTCGTGGGTTTCCCCCGGGCTCTGCCCGGTTTCGTCACACCATGATGTTGGCCGCCCGTCGTGTAAGTGAAATATTCTTGAATACGGCGTAAAACACCAATCAAATAAATAAATAAACAAAACTCTGGATGGCCTGTCCGTAAACATACTGACAATATGGGTACATCTTTCCAGAATGTACCCTTCATGCCCAATGACACGAAACTGATAAACAACGAAGCTTCGAGATCCAGTGCAGGCTATCACGCACACAGGGAGAGAAATGTAGGCCATACACCGACCCGGTCAACGCAGAAACAAAAAAGAAGTATAATACAATATTTTAAAGACGGGGTTCGTAACATATGTGGAGTAAGGAACTAGAAACCATGAACTGCTATGACGAATATGCAGCTCTAATGGTCCTTGAAAATATTTCAGTTTTTTTCGAAGTACAAATATGTCAACATGACACTTCGCAGTATATTTGAACTTGACTCCAGCTTGACATCAAATACGCACAAATGACTTTGGTTCACGTAACCATATTTTTATTATGATGGGAATTCGCCCTAAAGTGGCCAGATGTGCTTTTGACCACACTTTTGCCTTGCGATAAAACAACAAGCATGAATTACACCACTTCAGTTTTTCACAGATATGTTGCATAGTAATTGTACTTCACATTCAAGTACTTTGCCATCTACTTGCAAGGGGTCCTTTAACATCAAATTATGTTCTTTTGATGCTAGAATAAATTTTGCTTCTGCAAGCATGTTTGCTTGGGTTTTACGCCATACTAAACATTTTTTCAGTTACATGACGCCGAAGTATCCTTAGAATGCGTGTCCATGTTGTCAAAGTGCTGCTGCCACTGGAACATCATGCAGAAGACACCAGACATGACCTGTCACATTATGCTGACACTGGGCCAACCAGACCTGTTTGCATGCCTTAATCCCTCAGTGCTGAGCGTCGAGCTAGGCAACATCAAGTACCATTTTTTTGCAGTCTGTATATGTATGACCCGACCAGGGACAGATCCCAGATGTCCCGACCCCGCGAGGAAGTCGCTCTAATTACCACCAGGCCCCAGAAGCGATCGATTATGCTGTTATTTATTTATGCTGCTACAAGTACATTTTAAAAGAAAATGCATGAACAGGTATAAGGTGACCCTTGTTCCTCAAAAAGGGCTAATGTTGCAAGAGAGGGAGTGTTGACGTCACTATATCTTCTGGTTGCTATGTAGAAGCAACGTTAGCTGACCCCAGCGTTAAATCCACACACTTAAGCTGTTAACCTTTCTTTGTTAATTAATTTCTTTGATTGGTGTTTTACGCCGTACTCGAGAATATTTCACTCATACGATGGCGGCCGGCATTATGATGGGAGGAAACCGGGCAGAGCCCGGGGGAAACCCACGACCATTCACAGGTTGCTGGCAGACCTTCCCACGTATGGCCGGAGAGGAAGCCAGCATCCCCTGGCCTTTGAACTCCCAGCGACCGCATTGGTGAGAGGCTTCTGGTCATTGCGCTGCGTTTGCACGATAACCACTGAGCCACGGAGACCCCCGATTATGCAGTTGTATCATAATATACAGTCATTATGATCAACGTATACAGAATACAACGTCCCATCCACAGATGTATTCTGTTGGAAGTATTCTGCTGGAATTCAGTATATAACATAGTAGTTTGCATCAGTTACATGATGTATTCTTCCAGCGCTTAGAAAACCTGTAGTATTCTTTCATTTCACTGGATTAGCTGTTAGGGTACAAGGAAGAATTTTGCCGTTCATTGGTCCTGTTTTGAATATCCCGTTAGAATCTCCTATGTCGTCGTTCTACTTCACAAGACTTATATATATATATATTTGTTTCATATAGTTTTGATAACAATCTTGGCCGGGCTTTTAAACACGTTTTAACAGTTGGAACATTCCAACCTTTAAACCTACACGTATACGTGTAAATTTTCTCTTTATTTGGTGGCCAAATTCATGTAAAGTTTGTTATTCCACGTTGTAGAACGGGTGATGTCCACCGGTGTAGAATCAATGCATAGAGATACTATTTCATTGGACAAGCCGTCCTCATGCATACGACTGAACGTGCACCAACAAATGGCAGGATCGTTTTATTTAAATTTGACATGGCGTGGGATGTGAAATGACTCCTCAGTGCGATTCCTTATGAAAGTAAAAATAAGAGGGCCAAATGTTTTGAACGTGAAAAGGGTCCTTTACTGATGCATTACAAACGCTGGCTTACATTGTTGATATTAACAGAGAATAATCCCGGAGGAGGAATTTTCCTTTTTTGAAGGTCATTCTGGTAATCTTCCTAAATAAAGTTGAAATATTGAGAAGATCAAAAGGTGTATCTACAGTTACTTTTACATATATTTGTATATAACAGACCTCGTCGGTGGACTGGTGGTTGGAAAGTAAGCCTCGAAGTCGGGAGATCCAGGTTCAAGCCCGGGCCAGGTCATACTAAAGACTTTAAAAATGGTACTTGCTGCTGCCTCACTTGGCACCAAGCACTGAGAGGTTAGAGCAAGGAAACGGGACTGGTCGATTCGGCGTCAGTATAATGACACTGGGTGGGCTGTCATGTATGGTGTCTTCGGCATGACGTTCCAGTGGCGGCAGCACTTTGGCTGCCTGATGAACTCCTATGACTGAAACATTCTTAAGTACGACTTGAAACAGCAAGCACTCACCCGCTCGCACTCGCCATATTTCAGTTTAATCAGTTTAGTTTTTATTGAAGAATTTTTCGCTTCTAGACGGCGATCAGGTTTTAAAGGGGCGGAAGAAAACGAATGCTGGGAAAAAACAAATCCCTTTCTCCAGTACCCGACAAATCTGTTGGCTTGGAGTCGCTGTCTTACAAGGTAGAGATGGATTCGAAAATAACCAAGGTCACATTGACTGCTAGCAGAATAACGCTGAACAAGCAATAAAGCCTCTATAACTGAGTTCAACAGTACATATGAACTAATATGAAAATAAACTCACACAGGGAAGCACTAAGCATCGACCGACAGTGTTGGTTTGTCAATTTCACGAGATGACTGTTTGCTCTGCTAATTGCCACGCCATCTCGTCTGCTTCGATCGCACACGCGAATTACGACGATTCCGTGTCTTCATTAGTAGCAATTATTGCTTTATTATTTGTTGATCTGTAAACATAATCAATAGAACGTCCTTAGTATGTTGATTTGTTCAATTAATAAATGCTATTCATGCCGCTTTTCCTTCTTTTAATTGCGTCGCCACGATATGACTGAAAAATTGCCGACCTGGCGTAAAGCCATAATCAAACATCGATTCATTGTTTTAATTGCGGTAAGCGACATGTTCGTTCACCCGGAAATGAACCCATCCAATCATGTTCCAGCACAAGAAACCTGACTAGTACAAAGCTCTCTCTTTGTATGCTACATGTATACCGTGACAGACAGCTGCACATGCTGCTCCTCTGATGTCAATATATACTTCTACACAGTTAGATACATGGGAACGGCCTTAATACATTTACTTATGTAATTGTTTTATACATATTCGATCGCTGTCGGGAATTTTACTTGTAATATTTGTAATATGCTTTGGAATCATCCAGTGCCTTTGCAAACCTCTTTGCTACCAATTAAATAGCTAATAGAACATTAATTGTTAACACAAATAATGTGTAAAATATAAGTATTTATGAATGTAGGCCATAAGGTAAGTTTAATATTCAACGCCAATTATCTTGACCGATGTCAGGGGCAACCTCATATTCCATTTATCAAGTCAAACACTTCATATATACATGTAACTGCGTCTGTGGGGTAATGAAAAGGCGCAGTGATACACGCAGAGTCTGAAGCATATTTGATGAAGATTGGGCTGACTTGGCAAGTGCGTTCATTTATAGCGGTACTTCGATGTACGACACTCCTTGATTCAACGCCATGAAAACCAGGTATTTACGAAACTATATAATAATAATTGTATACACAGCTGATGGCGTAAACAAACCTATTGGCGTTGTTACACTGATTTATGTAATCGAATGACTTTATTCAATACGCTACGTGTACAGGAATAATAAAATATACGTGCTCTTTGATCGACGTTTCTTAACGGGTTCGACAGGTAGGCTAAGTGTGCCTTGAGCGGTATGTGTTCACGCCTTTGATGTGGCCACACCTGGCTACAGGTCATCAGTCGCTCGTATAAGAACTCTTTATTAGAACGTGACGCAGCCTCGTTCACGCAAGGGTCAGGCGTTCCGGACAACGGCATTTCCACAGGTATCTGAATAAACAGGCTCTATCTGGATACACAACCCGCGATGTGGCCATTGCTTCTGCTTTCATCTGTTATGGTCTGTTTACAACTGTTTAACCAGTGGGACGATGCTGCCGATGGTGTTATGACCTGGTTGGTGATCGATCCGGAAAGAACACTCAAAGACCAGTGATTGGCTCATGCTGGGTTCAGCGCACCCTTCCCCCCTGCCTGTCTCTCCACCACTCCCACTTCCATCACCTCCCCCTGGGAGAGGTCAGGTGAGGTACATGTACCAGTCCTGTGTGTAGCGTAGCCAATAGTCGTTTCGGATCGAGAACACAGATTGATGTGCACCAAGTCTTCACACCTAATGTGCCCGGGACTAAACGTTGGAACTCGATCCCACTGAGCACAAGTCAGCTGGCACCGCGTTCTCTTACAACTAAGAGTGAGTGTCCTCCTCCCTTGTACACAGCGCCGGAACTCAAGGATATCAAGGTAAGGCATTGCTCCGGGTATCGATATACATATATTCCACTGGTTCGTTTTTACATGTTCGACAATCAAGGATATCTGATCTCACATATTAGAGATTTAATATCAAGCCTGTAAGATTATCAGTACTAGTATCATAAAACTGCCTCGGTACCACTTTAAATATTGTATCCTGACGTTAAATGATATAAAATACAATTTCGGGTAGTCTAATTGCCTAATCCATTTCAAATGTATATCATAGTCGTGTCATTTGATCTCCTCTTGTGTATCTACTTTATAGGTAATGTTACTGGTATAAGTTTTACATTTAATCATTGGGAATCATTATTTCGAATTACTTCCACATGCTTCGATCAGTTCAATTTCCCTGTTTTGTTCAAACGATACCTTCAAACGATCTGCACGTAAATCCGTTCCCTGCACTGATGATGGATTACAGTTTCGCCGATCAAACGGATTAATCTGTTACGGATTAGACTGAAATCTCCACCTTAGCGCCTGGCCTTGGAATCAGGCCTGTGTTTATAGGTGCCCGAAATATTGCTTGCTTTTATGTGTTAACGAACTGTCAGTATGGTTTTCGGAAACTATGCTTGAGTGTCAAAAGTATTGTCATTCTTCTTCCTTTCGCTCTCGCCTTTTGTCACATGTGCCGCCATTATTGCTGGATGTATTATGGTTGATAATGAATGATCTCGTTGTACTTTACTGAGTGACAGTTCATTTGTTTGGTTGCAGCTGTATCCCTATACACCTTTAGGTTCATTTTCAAATCATAGTCATCAGCGCCGTAAGTCCATCTTACTATTTACAGTAGTTGCCTTGACGATAATGCAACTTTAAAAAGTACAAAGGAGTCCTTCGTTCGCGGTTTCTCAGATGTTGGCCTGGGGCTGTTTCTCACTGGCAATGTCGAGTTCTTCAGAAGGCCTGCAACGCACGCAATAAAAATCTGTCGAAAAAAACCCAACTAATTACGTCATCGATTGTTTTTGCAAGACATTGGTGGTAAAAGCCGGCTTCACACCTCCTTGGTATGTGTTAGGGAAGGTTTGCTTCTAATGATCGACACTCAATTTACACCTAACTGCTAAAATGTGGTACGTAAATAGCGCAATTCAAGCAACTCCGGAAAACTGCACATATCATACAACCAGAAACCCAAGTTCAGAGAATATTCTGTTGTATGGGAGATGACAGAATATTATCTTAACACAACAGAATTCTATTTCGTCAGAATTAATTCCCTTACTTTTTGTAATGAAATTCTGGATGAATTATGGTCTGTTGATAGAAATTTGACAATCTATTCTGTTATATTATGTTATTGTGATATTCTGTTATATTTCAACAGAAAACAAATTAGTATTTACCAATATTTTGATACACGATTTGTCAACTGCTCGAAATTTCTGGTATGAAATACAAGAAATCCACTTAAATCAGTGTAATGTTTCCCTGTGCAATGAGCATTATGGCAATATTCAAGACATCGTTGAAGTACTACATTATTATCAACAAAATATACTTCAGATAATCATACTTCTAAGGGCCCATTGAAAAAATGATTCCTTTTACACCTAATCAGTAATGGTAAAAGGCACACTGAAAATACCATGTTCACAAGCTCATCAACATATCTGACTGATATGCCCAGTCTACGTGCGCTGTTTTTATATTCTGCCTTTTTGTGTCCCAGTTTTCCTTAAAAGAGCTAAAGGGTCAGTAGATTTCTGTTTCTGTGTTTTGGAAAGTAAACTTCACCACTGGATGCAGGGTATGAGCCTCTCATTAACTTTGGCCGATCTCAGTTTACCGGGAGAAGGGCCACGTTGCACAAGTGGAATAATCCTAAACACCACTCAAATAAATAAATAAATAAATGAAAAAGAGCAAATGCATGAATGAATGAATAAATAAGTAATAGGTTTCCATATTACAAAAGAAAAATAATCATTTCCAGGTCAATTATACACCCCGACAAAAAATATCAGACAATGTGAGCAAAAGGAGTCAACGCTATTGACAGCCTGGCCTGATGAAGGTGGTTGACTATAGGTACACTATATCTATAGGCCAGTCGTGTGCAGGGAATAGAATTGGTTCACCAGTAAATAAAGACAGTAATAAACCTTTTACTGAAGGATCTTTTACAGAGAGCGTGTTCAACGCCATTGAAATGAGGAGGATAATTGTGTGGGTTTAATGAATCGTATAATATTCCTTAATGAGGATGACGTCACCTGTTGACGGCAAAGACTCAGTGAACGCTTCCTCCGCTTTGACCTCAAAGTTTTCCGTGTAGACAAACAAGGTCAATAGTTCGAACATAGGAGTGATGGATGCGTAGGGTTACGCGCATCAGTATGGTTCCACTCATTGGTCTTTCACTTGTACGATGGTGGTCGGAAAGGATGCCGGTGTAACTACCGTTGGAAAAGTGAAACACCAATAAGTAGAACATGAAACACACATCAGATGAGTAAACAAATTAATGAACTGACCATGCTGATCTACTGGTGTAGCTGTACCTGAGCGGTAATTACGGTAATTCTTTTTCAATTACCAGGAAATTTTCATCAGCAGGTTGCCAAACGTTTCTGGGTTATACCGGACATTTCGCTTTCCTCTACCCATAAAGCTGGTCGCCATCGAACATGTCTAAGTGAAAACTTCTCGAGAATGGCGTGAAACAAAATCAGATTAAATAAATCTTATTTACTGAAATTTCAAAGCAAGCAAATGACATTGTGGTACGTTTTGAACCGGAACCAACGTGTGGTGTTGGAATATTCGCAGAGTTGTTAAAATGACCCTTTTTTTATTTTCTCATTTCACCAAGAGAAATCTGTTGAAAATGGTCCATGCTTGCGCTAAAATTTACCCCTTCTCCGGCTTGTTTCATGATTTATGTACCATTTATTTCATGAAAAGTCATTCATGGTTACATGATCGGCAGTTTGTCGCAAAGCATGATGGGACGGTTAAGATTGGTCAGGTTGCTATGCAGGGAGTAAGTCTTTATACCTTCTTCAACATGACTAAGGAACATCTTTCAAGGACCTGCATTTTCCCACAGTTATGATAATGACGCAGTTAATCACTAAGTCATCGGGAGAACGGGTGCTGTCGTAGGCTTTGACTCTTCTTGACATGTGGTATTTGACTCATTTTTGTATTTTCCTTTTCGCTCTGTACATTTTTTCATCTTTTGTCTTCCAGACCTCAAAAAAAACCCAGGCTATTGCGGATGGAACGGAGAATGAAGGTATTCCATGATGCAGTGAGAGTGTTGAAAATCAGCCTAGAGGTGTATTAGTGACACTGAGGAAGTCAGTTAAGATTTGGTTGACTTCCACCAAACTGACCGTAATAAACTAAGTGTAATTCAGTGGAACTATGAACCTCTCAGGATTATAAATTCACTGGGGACCTTTTCTTCCTACCCACGGAAATTGATTAGTCACAATGGTGGTACTGTGGATGTTACACTTCAGGCGGTGAAGATAGAAAAAGTCAAAATGAGTGACAGGAACGACTTAGAAGAAGATAATATCCGGGCGCTTTTGAACTCCGTTCTTCAAGGTTCACGTCACGTGGACTGGCTAGACACCGCGCATGCCCACCAGACTCTTCTGATGAAACTGTGCTACTTCGATCCCGGGGACGACTCCATTCTTGAAATACTTGACGACGTCTTCTCTCTGAATCCGAACGTGAATCTGCGAGACGACTACGGTAGGACAGCCTTTGCACATGCGTGCATTTCCCAAAATTACTGCGTGGTTGACGCACTGCTCTTTTTGGACTCGACTCTCATTGACACGGTTGACAAGGAAGAGTGCACTCCCCTTGTTTACGCCATCAAAGCCGACGACGAACACTTGGTGGATAAAATACTCTCACACCCGAAAGCCCGAACGTCCAAACTTCTGGCAACGCGCACAAAAGGTATGGCAGTTGTTTTTTTTTTTTTGCACAACATTGATACAACCTAATGTATACTTCTTTCTTGTCATATACGCAAACAAATCTAAAGGTTACTTTTTCTTTAAAAAATCTTCCGTTAAGTCCGTTATTTGAGGGATGACGGATTCCACTTCCATTAATATAACGGATTAACTAGTTCTCGATTAGAAATTAGTAATTAATCAGGCAGCGATTAATCCGTTTATTAGGTCAACGGAATTTAATTCGTCATTCCTCAAATAACTGATTTAACGGAAATGTTTTTTGAGGATATTAAGACATGTATGCTGGCAACGAATCCACAGGTGTAAAATGCTATATCAAAAGAAGTGTTCAGAAACTGAGTAAAACCATATCAAATTGCACACATTGTAATGAAAATAGACCCTAAGCCCGGGAAATATGGGGGTGGGGAGGGGGGTAATCATTCCCCTTCGAGACATATCATTCTTCCTTAACGCCATGGTGCACTTAAAAGATGGCGGTCACTTTCATGGGTGGAAGCTGGAGGGCACTGGATAAACCACTGACGTTTGGCGAGTTACTGACCAACATACCCACGTGCATCATATTGCGTAGTGAAAAATAAGTGGTCTTCAGCAAACGTTAGAAGTGTGCAAACGTAGGTTAGGGAATCTAGAAATGTCCTGCCCTAGGCCGGGTTTGAACCCGCACTTCCTTAGTCGTTGCTGTTGAAAGCCTGCTTTCAAAATCGGCTTCTATATAAAAACGAGTTACGTATAAATGCTCTGTAGGACATGGTCAACTTTAGGCTGGAGCCACAGTCATATACACAGATTGTTCGCTATCGTGCACGATTTGGAAACTGGTTTTGTTCATTCCTTTCGTTTTTCCACCATCATTGAAGACTGTTGACTGCTTCTCTTTGTCTCAATCCGCCCTAATCATATTTTATATTCTTTCTTACTTCTTTGGTAGTTTATGTTATTGGAACGATGCCACTGGTTACGCCTTGACGGAGTCTTGTTCTTATATCACACCCGTTTGTCACATTTTAATCGTTGCATGTCTACATCTGTTGTAGGAAAAACTCCCTTAGATCTGGCGTCTTCTCTTCGAAACCCCGCAATCGTGGACGTCTTAAAAAGCTTGTCCCGGCATGCCCCGGGGAAGAACTCCGACCCCACGGGGCGTGCGAGGGGTCCCGGACCTTTACCTGAGGTACGACTCCCTTGCAGAGCCCCGCCGCGATGTGTCCCTCCTTCCCGATCCTTCATCACTGCGAAGTCCCATAGTGACCCTCTTCTGCTGACAAGAGTCCGGCAGCAGAAGTCTTTAGTGCCGGAGGTAGGAATGTCTCTGGGTTCGCTGAGGAGACGACAGATGAGTCATCACAATAGTTCCCGTGACGGATTCCACGATCAAGCGGCTGGGGACGGCACGGATACGCTATTACCGCCTTCAGACTCCACCCTCTCTCAGAGACGGGGGTCTCTGTCTCTCCCGGATCTGTCACTCATGCCCCGAGTGGTCCTCGACCCTTGTTCTGATTCGGAGGAAAGCGGAGTGGAAAGCTGTCCAGGGGTCGACACTAGGCACGATGAAATAGAAGATTCGAATAACGATAGCGACGCGGAACAAGATCTGACAGAGGAAGAGATTCTGCACAGAATGGCAGCTGCAAACGCCAGAAGGAACTCGATATCATTGCCCGATTTGTGCTCACAGACATTAACGTCAAAAAAACACAGAAAACCGGAGTCCCATGGAAGTAATTCTCCCGGGGACCTTCCATCATTAACCAATCAATATGAACGTCGTATTCACTCCGGGGAAAGAATCAGTGACTTGCGACTTCCGGCTATTAACATGTGCAACTCGCCAAGTTTACCGGCACTTGACCGGAAATCCCTCCGCGCTCACGGGCTACAAAAACATAACTCTGCCCAGAATCTGAACCTGTCAGTCAGGCGACCAATTACGGGTGAGAGTGAGAGCTTACGTCGGTTGCTTGGCCGGCGGAAAGATGACGTCATCTTACAGTCGATCACGTGATACTTTGTTCTAGGGATAAGCTTATAAATTAAAGCATATTTGTTAACGTTATTCAGAGATGTTTAAACCAATTAAATGTACAAAGCCACTGGAGAATGTGTATGTTTTTTCGTTCATGCATTAATTATTGGGTAGGGCGGAAACGGATTATGATGGGAGGAAACTGGGAAGAGCCAGGGGGAAACCCACCACCGTCCACAGGTTGCTGGCGGACCTTTCCACATACGGCTGGAGAGGAAGCCAGCATGAGCTGGACTTCAAATCACACCGACCGCATTGGTGGGAGGCTTCTGGTCATTACGAGCTGTTAACCAGACTCTGTATGATTTTGTATTTAAGGCCCGTAATCATGGGCTTTATTGCTAAGATATACAGGTGTCTTTGAGTAATCAAAGTGATATTTAGGAAGCCATTTATTCGGGCCAGAATATTTCGCTCAGTGACCAGTATTATGGAGGGAGTATACGGGGCAGAGCCTTGGAGAAACCCACGACCATCCGCTGGTTGCTGCCGGGCCTTACCAAGTACGACCGGAGAGGAAGTCAGCATGAGCTGGACTTGAGCTCAAAGGTATCGGATCGGTGAGAGGCATTTATATATATATATATATATATATGTATATGTTTTGTTCTGGTATGAGTTTTTGCCACATGACGTCGAGGACAATAACTGATTACTGCTTTAAACATGTTCTCGCCAGGATATGGTTGAGATACTGCCGACGTGGCGTTAAGTCATAATCATTCATTCATTCATTTACGAATTTTATTTTAGTATTGACAGTTGCCGTGTACTTTCATGACAAAATTGAAAAGTAGCGTTCAAGGTTAGTGCAAATCTTACTTTAGGAACAATACCACAAGTTAAGTCTAAGTCTGACTAAGTTTCAGACAGCTTTGTGATCCTGCCTATTCTTATACCGGAAGTTGCTGTTCAGCGGAAGTTCTTTACTGACCAGACTATCGTAGTCCTCTCCAGTCAACGACCGCAACTGACAGATCGATCGAGGTCTCGCCAAGCCGCGAGATTCTCGCAAAACCGCGCCTTCTCTGGACGAGCGGGAGATAAACGGGACTGGGGTCGCTAGCTCTTCCAGTCTCTTTTTGGACAGGGGTTTTTCTTTGGGTTTTACCAGAAGTCTTATTGGAGGTTTCACACGCTTTCGTCCAGAAGGCGAACCCCAGCGTGCGAAACCGGAAGTGCGAGCAAAGTTCCAAGGGAATGCCGGATTCTGTGATATCTTCAAAGCGCTTGTTTTGCGGGTCAAGCCTGTTAGATAACTCCAGTTCTTTATCGATGGCGTTGGGCCTCTCCCAAACCGAGAGGGTTGCTTCCACCGCCCACCGCTCACATCGCCACCGGTTATCTGCTTACGCCAGTCGACGTCCGCATCATCCGCCGACGTCTCTATACGCCTTCCACCAGTAACGTCACAAACAGACGCCGTGCATGGTGCCACCAAATCAACGCCATCAGCTGAAGTCTGTTTCGCTGTATTACAGCGTCTTTTGACGGATTTCCCCTTGTCTGCCTTTCCATCCTCAACTGTCAATGACAAGAAGCTAACTTCCTTCTGCAGACGGCTCTTCTCGATGTCATAGTCCTCAATGTTAAGGGACGTTGCTTTTTTCAGTAATTTGATTTTTTGCTGTAGAAGAATGAAATCGCGGTTGTTATGCCGAACACGAAGTTCCTTGGTCATCTTCGAGCACACACTGGATTATGTCTTAATTAATGTCTTCAACAGACTCATAAATACTGCAAGTAATTGTGTTTATTTTTGGTTTCTGAATGGGTGAAGTCACAGAATACCTCTGCTGGTTTAGAACCTATTACCGCCAAAGTGGGAAACCCTTGGAGCTGAATATCAATGCGTAAATCGGCGCGAAGGAGTTTAAATGCACAAATCGTAACCACTCTCAAAAGTTCACCTATATTCATTCGTTTGTAATCTTTGCCACGTCTTTGGTATTTCGCGGACTGGGCTCCAGTACATTCTATCCGTTGTTGTCGAAATACATTCTAAAATCAGGAATGACGAATGGAGACTGCGCAGCTTGGACCTGAAATACTTTAGCCCGAAAAGCTTCCCCACACTGATCTGTAAAAGTCAAGTACCCCGCTTTACCTCCACAACTGATGTCCGTGTGCTAGTGTAATCCGCTTGGGGCGTCAGGAATTGCCGTCGGAATGTTGGGATCATCGAAGCAAGGGTTATTTCCTCTTCGGTTTGTGTTAGAATTAATATGTAGCTTATACTTTAGGCTGGAAAGGTATGCATTTCAATTTGCAAAAGAGAAATACCCCACTCTATCATCAATTTCCTCCCTAACTCGGCTTTAATCATTTTGGGCGTCAAGTTGCGAATGTTGGGATGTCCGAAACAACGGTAATTTCCCGTTTTCTTGTTCGTCTTAGAAATAGCATGCAACTTATACTCTGAGTTGGAGAGGTAATCATTCCTGCTTGCTAGACTGAAGTACTCCAATAGATTGTCAGTTTTCTCCAAAATCCCCTTCACTGTCTATTCCTCTTTGGCTTCATAGTGTCATCGAACTCTTCGATACCATGGAAACAATGAATATTTCGTGTTCGGCTTGTGTTACAAATAAAGTATGGAACTTGTGCAGGAAAGGCTGGAAGAGTAACCGATTACATGTGTAAAAGTACTCCGCTATGTACCAATTTTCCCGTTTAGCTTCCTATTGGTCCTTTTCCCTTGGGCTGCCGGTATGAAATGTCCGGACGTCCGGAGCAACGGTTTGGATTGAGCGTCACGTATTATATATACGAGCCCGCTTCCTTAACCGGTTGAAAGCAAATAAACTCAAATTTGATGACAGGAATCTATGATGTCCAAAATATGAGTCCATTACACAGAGGGGTTTAAATGGTTAAATCACCTGTGGAAAAAGGTGCAGCCTTGTCAATATTAGACTCAGGTTACCCAACTTCAGAGACTTGAACAGTTCCGACTACCACGTAGAGGGAATACAACAGCCTTGATCGTGTTGACCTAAACTGTGGTGTGACGCAGGGAATTTCTCTATGGCGTGATGTCGAACTCCACAGCAGCTGTTGTCCACTGTCTAAGCAATATACAGTTCACTTGGAATATACAGTTCACTTAGGAGGTTGGAATCGTTGGGATAACGTCACAGAGGCACAAAATCACATAATAAAAGAACATCCATTATCAACATGGACTTGCATACCGTATACTCTTAATGACCTAAATTAGGATACAATATTAGTTCATTGCGAAGACAGAGTTGGCGGTTAAATCACGAGAGGCAAAGCTAGTCTCATCTGACTAGTGGAAGAGCGACTGGAACAGTTCCGACTAGTGCACAGCAGGGTTGTGGCAGTCTTGAAGATGTGCCCGTAAAGCCGCGGTGTGACGCAGGGAATTTCTCTGTGGTATCATGTCAAACTGCAATGCCGCTGTTGTACACCGTCTGAGCGATTTGCAAACAGACGCAAGTTCGCAAAGATATTGTATATCAGCACCGAATTATACGGGTGAATCACTCATTAAAACCGTACTTCGTTCACCTATAGAATGAGCTGTTCGCCTAAGAGGCTGGAATCGCCCGGCCAGCGTCGTAATTGCAGTGTCACACAATAACGGTGTACCCGATATCACCATGGACTTCACACCGTCCACCGTAAATGACCTGAAATTGCGCACATCTTGAATGATTTTGACAGTTCTATTGGCATTAGATAGGTGCTTTGAGGTCTTTGTGGAAGGTAGAATGATATCCCAATGGGAAAACGTGAGTTTCAGCACCAAAAGGCACATTTTGTGTTACGTATTGACCTTTAAAATTGTGCTTTTTGGGGGCGAAATTTTGGAGCATTTACTGTAACTATACACAATATACACATGTACTCAGCGTCAAGAGGAATCCGTTCGTGTAATGTGCTAATAACACCCCTGGTAAACCTGCCTAATCTCTCTAATCAGATCCGCTATCCTTGGTATGTTTACCCCGTATGGAGCCCCGTTATTGTGTCTCTTTTCTTCCCTATTACGTTATTCACGATGCACTAATTACAGGCCACGATCTCTCGTTAGCCACAAACACATTAAGCATCTTTCACAAACCACAGAAAGGCAACGCCCTGGTAACGCCATTCACGGAGCCGAGAACGCATGCTCTCGGAACTCTTCGGGTGTTTCCGGTCGGATCCGAAATGACAGATTCCCGATCGAGTGCGTGAATTTAATTCGGAACGGCCCTATTTACACCACCGGCATCTTTAACTTTATATAAACACAGTGTCTTCGCATTTTCACAGACATGCAAATGTTAGACTGCCAGTCAATTCTATAGGCCTACTGTCCCAGGCTGGAGTCTTAGAAACAAAAGCAAGTAAGCAGTTGCGATATTCTTTACCCTCCATAGAGATAATTTTTCATTAATTAACTTATGCGTCACCTTAAAGCCATCTGATTTTAACATATGTAACTTTTTCACCTATTAACATTGCTTATGTTGACTGCACTCGTGTAACAGAGCGCAACTTATAAACCTGCGAGTTGCTACAGATTTATTTAATGAGTTAAGGCATGTACTTACTGGTCCAAGATGTATGTGTGTATACTTAGGTTTTTGAGTCGTACTTAAGAATTATTCATTATATGACGACGAGGTATCCTTAGAATGTATATATATATATATATATATCCCTGCCGCCAAAGTGCTGCCGCCACTGGAACATCAGGCCGAAGACACCTGACACGACACCTCACCCAATCACATTAGTAACAGCCGCCCGACCAGTCCTGTTTCCTTGCTCTAACCTCTCACTGCCAAGCACCAAGCGAGGCAGCAACAAGTGCAATTTTTAAAGTCTCTGGTACGATGCCAAAGTGCAGGGAAGAGTCCATATTCCAAATAAATTAGACTCAGATATTGGCATCCAAAATGACATCTATTAACTATAAAATAGCTTATCACACCCAAGCATCGGAAAACAATTCAAGGGCAAAGTCTTAATCGTGGTTGGATCAGTCATAAATGTATGAAAACCGGCAAACTTGAATGCAAATTTCGAAATACCCGCTAAGCAGTCTCATGCACCTCTTCAGCAAAATTAACACCTGCGTGATATGAATTTGGATTTTATCACAACAAATCGTTTAGGGCATAATAATCCCTATTCATTCACATTACATACATTAGTATATATATATTTTTTTTTATACATAACATGAACTCGAGCTTTCCTAATTTTCTAACTTTAGTATTATACTATACATTTAAACTGTCCTGAATATCCCATACTACAATATCTCATGTTTAAACAGGCACGTGGAACCCACAGTCAGTTTAGTACTTCCGTGACCTAGGGTGTTTGCGCGCCAGCGTAGCGTAATGTTCCTGGTGTCTCTCACCAATGCGGTATCTCATCAACGCTGTGAGTTCAAGTTCAGCTCATGCTTGCTTCCTCTACCGCTGTACATGGGTAGGTCCGCCAGCAGCCAGCTGACGGTCGTGGACTTCCCGGTTTCCTTTCACCATATTGCTGGTCTCCTCGTATGAGTGAAATACTCTCGAGTACGGCGTAAAACAGCAATCAAGTAAAAGTGTTAATTTGTTTTACTCCCGATGCCTAGCGTGACAGAATTCGCATAGACAGATTCTGGCCAAAGCACTGAAAAATCTACAAAAGAGATACCTGCACTGTGAATTACATGCTCTGTTTCCTTTGAAACAGTGAGATGGATTGAGTAGTTGGAAAACTGGAGCTAAACACCAAACTCAAGGGTGTGTTACACGACGCATCGTCGGAGCATACCGGAGTAAACAAACAACTTTAGGCTAGTTTTTGACAAAGTCCCCCCCCCTCCCACCCCACATATACACACGGGACGTACAGATATGAACGCGCATATCTAGTTCGATTTATTTACTTACTGTATTTGATTGGCGTTTTACGCCGCACTCAAGAATATTTCACTTAATTGTGTTAATGGCAAGGCCGTGCGAGGAAACTAGGGTCCAGTTCCTGGTACCTTCCAGGAGAGGTGTAGCAAATCACGTGAGTTTTACTTTCTTGCAGAAGTCGAAACACGCGAGACTTTCTAGAAAAAGGAAAAAAACCTTCAGTCAACCACTGCATTATAGAGCATGAGTAAATTACAAAAATTGCTGAAGTATGGCAAAGTCTTTGCTTCAGCAAAAAGTTATTATTTGTGTCGAAGAGCATCGGACCTGGCGTGGAGATAACCACCGTACACTGCCCCCCCCCCCCCGAAATGTTCTCTTGAGAATATCTCCCTTAAACGACGGCGGTCAGCATTTGCCTAAGGTTGAAAGAACCTGGGCTGAGCCATGGGGTAAAGCAACACCACAACGACTTCCCGAGAGCGAATAAAAGCACACAACACATTCTGCAATTAATACATATTTTTTTTCATTTGCCAGTGAGAAAAAAAAACTCAAGGGGCCCCATAACTGAAAATGTGCAAAGGTTTTCTATAAATATTAAACAAAGTTAGCGTACAGCACTTGGAAAAAGCTGGCGCACAAACCACGTAACCAGGAGAAACCTGCCTAACAACTTGGTCACACGCAAGTCTCTCCGTCCCCAAAAATGATTCTCAGAACAATTCGCATATATTTACAAAGAAACACATACAGTCCAGCCAGCGAAACATTGGAACGTCTAAGAAAGGGTTAAGATAAATGATTAACAACTCTCAACAAGGAATTAAATCAGTTCATATCTTTGGACAGAACATCAGCACTTTGGCCGGATTCAAGCACTATCAAGTTAAAACGGTTATCAACAGCTAACGGGGAAAAATATGGTATTCAACCAGATAAAAGGTTATCTGCAGAACAGATTTGCGTCAAGTAGTCAAAAACGTAAAAATTTGAACATTGTATTTTTTTCCGCCTGCCGCCATTGGTCGGCAAAGTTACAGTAAAAAGCGCCCCCTGGTGGAGGTTAACAAGGAATAATGGTACAGCAAGCTATCGACAACTTTAATATAAATATAGATAATCATAACAATGTTTTATCTTATCACATGAAATTAAAATGGCTTTTGCTAGGCACAAAGATGCAGACTAAAACATACGGAAATCACATCGAATCAAGTATACGGAACCGTTATGAAAATCCCTGAAACCATGTGATTACCTCCCTTTAGATACCCCTGAATTACTTCCCCCTGTTATTTTTGCATTTTGATTAGCGAGTAAAAAAAGCACGAAGAGTAGAGAGTTGTGTATATTAAGATATAGATGAAATGTTCAAATTTAATTTTCCACCAGTTGTACGATTATAATGGAAATGAGACTGTCTAAGAAAAATAACAACAAATAAGTTAACTCGTCTCAAGAGAAAGCGCAACAATTTAAAAGCACATATACCAGACGCTGCCAAAGTTTGTGGGGGCTAGCGCTCAGGTTAAAGAGTTGTATATCCCAAAATTGCATAATTAAATACGATAAGAACTCATCCTAATTTAAAGATTTACACAAACTTCAAATTTCTGTTACAACCCAGTGCATATAAAAAAAACTGTGCAGAGACCCCTGTTAAAACTAAACAAAATCCATTTTTTCTGTTTCTATTTTTTTTGGTTAAAGACATTTAATGCTTTCTTCAAAAATCTTCTTGCGAGCAAAAAAAGCTTTTCCACAACAGTTTCAATTATCACTCTCCTTAAAACAGCACAAGGTTTGTACAAAAATCTCCAAAAAACATTTCATCAAATCACAAATATTCAAAAATGGCTTCACGTCAAGTGTAAATTGCAAGGCACTATAACAGGCACTGAAGTAGGATTTCCAAAGGTCAAGGTCGGTTTTCGTCAATAAAAGGTCAAGGTTCCGTTGGAGGCATCGTCATGCGCAGTTGTCAACCCTCACGAGTGGGTTAGATCTCTCGAGCCTGGTTTGTTCAGCACTAATAAATCGTCCCTTCGTTGTGTAAAACGTCGTGACTGGTTATGGTGAGGAAACACTGAAATCGGCATATAAAGTAAGAAATACGGTTATGTCTTTCGAGAATAATATCCAAATTCAGAACACAAAGGAAACAATGCTCCGCTCTTAGAAAAACAACCGAAAATATCAGCTGAAGTTGAAAACCACATTAAATAAAATTTGCCTACAATATCGCAATAGGTTTTCAAAATCTTTCAAACATTCAATTGCAACATTGTAAGCGAAGCCAAATAGATGAAGAATACAGCCAAATGTGAAGAAGGGTTGGTGATAATCGAGAAAGTCGACCAAGTCATCCAAGACATCCACTCCCCTCATCAATGACAATAAAATTTCAGACGTGACGGCTCTATAACCATGTCCACAACGGAGAGCTGCAGGTCAAGGCCGACAAGGACTAGGCAAACATAAATAACTGGCTGATTTGGGACCCAAAGCATTATCTACATGAAAGATTAACAGGATTATTCGAGAGCAATATTAGAATTTTTATAATCAGACAGACAGGTCTACTTGACAGGCCTGTACAATTATCTCCTTGAAGTCTGTTCCTGGAATCATTTATAGGAACAATGATTTAATATTTATTTGCTGGCGTAACATCTTCCTGAAGAATTGTGAACAATAATTTCTTAAAACAGACCACAATTTTTACAAAGTACACATCACCTGAAAGGCAATTTTGTGCTGATTCCAAATATAGTCTTCATTATTTCTTGGCATTTTTTGTGTAACGTTATAACAGAGACTGAGGTGCTATGGTGGACTTTATACCATAATGAAACAGTGACGTCACAGATTATATTTTGTTGCTAAACATGCTATTGTTATGTTTCCACATTAAACACAGATACAGGTGTTGTATTACACACACACACACTTATATATATTCAAGTAGAACGTACACATACATAGCAATCAGGGGATGTTTTGCAGCAAAACAGAATCTGACCTCACTGTGCTTCAATATGGTAAAAATATCCACCGTATCACCTCTATTTCCGTTTTAACTTATATAAAAAAAAAAAAATGGCAAAAAATAATGACAATTGGAATCATCACGAAATTTCATGTCATATGATGCTTTTTAAAAATATGGTCTGTTCTATATGTATTTAGAAACAAGTCAGTGATGAGACAGGTTTCTTTGCATGGGGCCGTCTTTGTCAACTTACCTGCTCATGGCCGTTTCCTGTCTGTTACAGAATACCCAGGCTGGCGCCAGCGGGGTTAGCACACTTCTTGGTGTTTCTCATCAGGGGGCTGTGTTGTCGGGACACACCCACGGCGTGTTGGCAATGCCAGCACGACCGGCAGAAGTACTTGAAGCAGGCCAGGTCGCGGCAAAAGAACGGCGCTTGTTGCAGTTTGCACATGCTGCACAGCGAATCCTCCAGGTAGGGGTCAATTTGAATCTACAACAATTTACGTGGTACTATTCTATATCAGGCTCACTGAGATCACTAAATTATCCCAAGAATGACTGATCATGGCTTTACGCTCCATTGGCAATTTTTTAGCCATATTGGAGTGAAATGATCCCAAGGAGCCCATTAAAGGGAAAGGCCTTGTAAAATGAACTTAGGGTGAGTGTGAAAAGGCCATTGAAACTGTACCTGAAAATACCCTCACATATTTTTTTTTTTTAGACTTTTTTTTACACCAAAATAAACGCAGTCAAATATTTTGATTGTATGATGGGTTTTATAGACCATATTGATAATGTGGTTCACCCGTGACATCACAACTTTTTGCAAACCTTTATGTTCAGCTCTGAATGCAGTACTTGTGAAGAGCACCCCTGTAATGTTTGCCTGTGTATGGAAACGCTAATACGACATTAAATTTCTGCTTTAAGGCCATAGAAATGTCTGCGTGTTATCAACGGTGAACCACATGATCAGTATGGCCCATAAAGCCTACCATACAATCAAAACATTTGACTGGTGAAAAAAAACAACTAAAAAATTCAGTAAAGGTACTTTCACATACAGTTTTTAATGGCCTTTTCACTCACCCTAAGTTCATTTTCACGAGGTCTTTCCCTATAATTAAAACCTACTGACACCACGGTAAACAACTGCTTTCCGCTGTAATGTTGCAATGCATGTGTACTAAAGTGTTTTGTGAGTTCATGCAAGGAAAAGGCACCTTTTTAATTTGTCTCATTCGGCTTACTGCAAAAGATATTGTCTCTACCCTCATGGTGTTTGTCTGGGATAAACATCTCTACAAGTCTCTCTCCTTCCCAATTCATCTTTTAAGATGAGCCATTCAGTTTATGACGAGATGGTCGAGTTCAACGAGGCATCCACTTTTTGCGAAACATCAAAATTATTGCCAGTAGTAATTACGTCACTGTTTATTTACACCCGTGCATTCTGAGAAAAAAAAAACAGTGACAACACTATTTTTGTTTGTTATCCAGTTTAATAACGTCTAACTATTGGGAGCTGTTTAAATTTTGCCGTTATTTATAACACGCTACAAGTTAATTCTTGTGTGTCAACGTTGTTTATACACAACTCTCACTCTTGCTATAAAACAGTTAGGCGTGGAAATGGTTCTTACCAGCCATATCTCTCCAAAAACTATGAACTAATTAGATTTTTTGCGTTTGTTTCCATTCAAAGACCTCGTACCTTTTTGGTGAATTTTGCCGTCTTAACTTCAACAAAGGCCGCTTCTACTGCTCTCATGTAACTCTTCTGAGAACTGAATGTCACGCGACCAGAACCTGGAGAAAGCAAATTGGCAAATATTGTGAGGATTGTCAGATCACACAAACAGACAAATATTGATATTACAATGGTTGGAATTTTACTCGATATAATCATTGAACTGGAAATGAATTGGACAGAATATCTGGAGCATAACTACTTTGAACACAAAATATTTTCACCATCTCCATGATCGAACTAGGTCTGTGGACGTAGGCTTAGACCTAGACCTGAAAGCATTACTTCATGAGTTCTATGTTCACAATGGAACCCTACAACAAGAGACATGGACTGAGACATCCCTATGAAATACAGGTGTTCTGTTGGGCATCCTGTAAATGCAACTCAACAATTTTACGTCCGATAAAAACACCAATGCTTTACTGTGTAATCAGCCAAATAATTATAATATGAATCAATGGCTGAAATCAATTTTCCATGACTAAGCCGACTGATCAATCAGTCCACATCTAAAAGGTTTCTGGTTTCTGTCGCTCAGTCAACTTTTGAGGCCACTCCAGGATCACCTTAATATGGCAGCCAAGCCAGGGGTATAGATAGATTTGAACAGCTACCCTACAATGTCATAGGATTTGTTAACATCAGGAAGGTTGTCCGCCAAAAGTTTCAACCTAAATCTTCACACTCAAGAAACCGGACTCCAGTGCGTTTACGATTTAAAGTAGGATGTCCAAAAGAACACTTACTTAACAGGTAAGCCTTTGCCTATGTGTCTCTTGTTGTAGGCTGTTGCTGTGAGTTTAAGTCCAGCTCATGCTGGCTTCCTCTCCAGCTGTAGGTGGCCACAATAAACCTGATTACAAATGCCTACTCAAACCAACACCAATATGCAGACATTCTGTGACTTCTAGTTTTCATCAGTAATTGTATTCTAAAGACCTGTAAATCTTGAACTCACCAATGGGGTACTTGTGCTTGTCAGTATCGATGCCAGCATAGAGCACGTTACCGAACAGGTCGTTCATGATGTTGCCCAGGCTTTCTGCTGTCATCATGCCGTGGAGTGCTCCCACAAAAACTGTTTTCTTGGAATCCAGCCTCTGGGAGGGCTGGCGGACATAGTTAGCATCCCCAAGGACCCACGGGATCACCTGCACCTGTGAGAAGGACACAGGGAAGGGAAATAACTGTGGAATGAGGAACAGGTATATTATGTGGTGTTTAAATCAAGTTTATATTTAGGATTCTTTTACTGTGATACAATAAAATTGAACAGAAGGCAAGATCACCCTTCAGAAAGATTTGCGTGGTTATCAGATAGTTTTGTGGATGTTCACCTGTCCATCCTATTATTGTTAGAAAAATCTGGGTTGAGAAGTGGTTGGGATTTTGGGGAGCATGAAACCTGAATACCAAGGGTTAAAAAGTCCCTTATTTTGCGAGTCAATGAAGTAACTTTGCCACCTCTGACACATAACGCTGAATGCGTTGGTCAAGGGGTTAGAGTTTATTTGATTGCTGTTTTACGCCGTACTCAAGAATATTTCTCTTATACGATGGCGGCCAGCATTATGGTGGGAGGAAACCGGGAAGAGCCTGAGGGAAGCCCACAACCATCCGCAGGTTGCTAGCAGACTTTCCCACGTACGGCCAAAGAGGAAGCCAGCATGAGGTGGACTTGAAGCGACATCACTGGTGGGAGGCCTGTGGGTCATTACACTGCCCTAGTGTGCTAACCAACTACAAGGGGTTAGAAAGTACATACACATATATATCTGCATGTCTATACACGTCGTAGCTTGGAATCAAATCCCAATTTAAGGTAATTGAGATATACTTGATTTTTTCATTTCTGACTTTTAGATACCACTCCAAGACAGGCCTCAGTGATTACCTTTTGGAGTTACTCGTTTCTATATATGCAACTATACCATAAACAAAACAGTAACATCTGACATATTTCCGATTTTATCACATTAAACTAAAGGCAAAGCAACGATATATAGGAGAGTAACAAATGCATATGTTACCTCTTTTGACCTCATTCTCCGGCTGGAAATCTTGTAGTAGTAGCCTCCGCCGTTGCTGAAGTCGTGTGTACAGGATTGGAGAAGTGTTCTGACGGATTTCTCACAGTCAAACAGGAGGTACACATATCCTGTACAAGTACACGTATCAGATCATGATAACCAAAGTTTGCAAATACTGGATTTGAAGAGCTCTCTGGCTGATTTCTCAAACAGCAGGTACACATATCCTGTACAAGTACACGCATCAGATCATGATAACCAATGTTTGCAAACACTGGATTTGAAGAGCTCTCTGGCTGATTTCTCAAACAGGAGGTACACACACACACATGCAGATTGTCAGACTATGAAGACAGGATCAAGATACAAATATCCTGTAGAAACACACAGATCATCAAAGCATGATTACTGAAGACATACATGACGGGAGATAGATATGTATGGAAAAGGCTTTCCATGAGGCATTTGGCCTCTCTCCTGGCAAGCCCTTGGGGGTCAAATGTCTTTCTCATGAAAAACAAGCCTTGTAGGTTTTATTTCTAAAATGGATGATGTTTTCAAGGCCATACTTACACTTTCCTCCCTTGCGGAACATGACACTGTGGAAATGTAATCACGGCTAGATGAACCAGCTTTCGGAAACCATGCAAGGAAGATCCAGTATCTGGCAAACGTCAGGATGGAGATTCTGCACTCATTATCAAGAACTTTGGAAGTTCCAGAATGCAGGTTATGGATGCTTTTCAAATGTCTTGATGTGCCTGTAAGCTACACTTCAACGTCTTCAAGGATCACTGCCTAAATCCTGCCGAAGTGTTGGACTTACCGTCTTTGCCTGGCCATTCGATTTTCATACTGCCAAACTTGCTAAATGCTGCCTTCAACCCAGCTGTCAAGAATAGGAGAGTTCAGTTTCTTGAAAGTGATCAAGTTTTAAAAACGAAATTTTATTTAATTCACAATGATCAAAAACCTTCTGACTTCACTAAACTGACTGAGAAACATTTGCTCTTTGTTGGAGGAAACAGTTCCTCATGTTGCGATTCACTATCCTGAAAACTCTTTCAAAAAGAATTTTAAAAAGCACCAATTGTTAACCCTGACATATTAGTAAAACTTTCAACTTTTATCTTTGTGGTTTACAAAAACTCTAACACTGTACTTATATAGTGCCTTCTGGCAGGACTTCTGTGCCTAGACAAAAAGCATTTGAATATGTCTTTCTCCTGATGGTTTTCACCATATCGGAAATGGTATAACTTTTATCAGAACAGCTATATTTAAAAGGTGTAGAGAATTATTTCTGATTGGCTGGTAACAGACACATTCATGTCCAGGCTAAGCTAAATTTTGGGTGCTCTGCAATTATTCAAACATGAGGAAGGCTGCATGCTTTAACCCTCTAATTCTTGTCTTCACTGTTAGACAATCTGTTTTTAATACTGATTATCTCTAAAAAACAGTCTGCACTTTTACAAGCTAATACAAATCTTGTCAATCTTGCATTTCTGGAGAAAATCTTCAAGACACCTTAAAATTACATTTCAACATCAGTTTTCAACACACTGCAGGTAGACTTACTTTCCTGTATGTCCCAGGGTACCCCTCCCAAGAACACTTTGCAGGAATAGGTAGGGTTTTTGTGGGCTTTTGGTGGAAGCTGTCCACTCCATGTACACTTGGCATCACATAGCGCTGGAAACAGAAGTATGGAATAGAAGATTATATATGTAGGTAAGAGAAGTTACATGTTAAAAACGTCCTCCCAAAATGTTCAGTTTTTATACCGCTGTTTTTACATTCTACTCAAATATATTTATTTGATTGATGATTTATTCAAGAATGTTTCACTTACATGACGGCGGCCAGCATTATGTTGGGAGGAAACCAGGCAGAGCTCGGGGAAACCCACGACCATCTGCAGGCTGCTGGGAGATCTTCCCACGCATGGCCGGAGAGGAAACCAACTGACTAACCAACTGAGGCACAGAGGCCTAACTTTGATATTTGCAGCGAACGCCATACAAATTCATCACTCAGTTATCCTCCATTAAGCTGAAAGCCATCAGTTACATCGGCCATGTGTTCTGGAAACCCTTTCGACATCCCACCCAAATCAACCCCCTCCTCACCCACCTTCCATTGCACACGTCCTTCGGCTCACCTGCAGCATTCCTATGGAGTCTTGCCGCCTTCTCGATGGCGTACGGGTCCGTGCTTGTGTTCAGGAAGGGGTTCCAGCGCTGGTCCAATACCACTTCCTGTCCCGGCATCACCAGGTTGTTGTAGTTCTGAGGCGGCAGGGTTGCAAACTGCTGGTGGTATCCCCAGTTTGTGTTCATCTGAGGCAAACAGTTACTGGCAGCCTGGCTGCCCAGGTTCAAGGCACTCTGCAACAGCGAATGCACTTTGGTGAAATATAGTGCATGTGCTCTTCATATATAGTATACCCGAAAAATGCACATTTTTAGAAGCGTATGCGTTAAAACGGTCACAAAATCTTAGTCCTGGTGAAGAAACTTAGTGCTCTTAAAAACAAAAATTAACCACGTTAGTTAGGTTAAGTCCCAATTCTGAAATCTTTACCAGCAGGTCAGCAAGTGCTGAGTCAGATCCTGTGGAACCGTCCACACTGTTGACAACACTGGTCTCTGAATCGCATGGGGAGGGGCTTCTCAGGTTGCGGTTCCCACCGTTGATGGCAGACACCAGGGCCTTCTCCACTGGGGACATGATGCACTCGTGTAGGGAAGTGGGTGGGGAGGGGGAAAGGGAGCCATAGTCACTGGAATAACTGAAACAGACAGGTGTGGTTGGATTGGTTGGTTGTTTTAATGTGTTCCGCTCAAACTGATAATTAATCCAGGCCAACAAATTATTTCACCCACAAAAGAAGTCTTTTTCCAATGGCGCAGGAAGATATGAAGGTCATCTCTATTGCGGGAAATGTTTACTGACCAGTTGTTTTCCTGCTGAAGGCATTTTTACATGATTGGGAAGCTTTGAAAAACAGAGAACTCATAAAAAGTGCAAGATCAAAAATAAACAGTATATTTTCTGATTGATTTGATTTTTGGGCTTTTTGTGTCAGGTCACCTGTAAACAAGATAAAATTGGTGAGTTACGAAGCCGGTCCAGTTTTATGAATGGAGTACACTGGAGTGCTTAGAGAAAACCATTGCCCTTTGACAAGAACTTGACATTTATCCCGACTTAAAGCTACAGTTATGACAGCAGGAACTGGATCCAAACATGACCTCAATGGTCAGGTGTCTCATAGTCGCAGCATGCTAATTGCTCACTGTGGCAGGAGAGTTCCTCGTTAAAAAGTCTGAGCAGATCATTGGACCATTGACTTATTCATTTGACTTATTTATTTGAGTAGTGTTTTACGCCGTACTCAAGAATGTTTCACTTATACCACAGTGGCCAGTATTATGGTAGGAAGAAACCAGGCAGAGCCAAGGGGAAACCCAGAACCATCTGCACGTTGCTGGCAGACCTTCCCAGGTACAGACGGAGAGGAAGCCAGCATGAGATGGACTTGAACTCACACTGGCTGCACTGATGGGAGGCTTTGGGGCCATTACGCTGTGCCAACTGAGAAACAGAGGCCCCTGTGGAACCATTAACCTTAACAATTCAATGAGTGAATTTCCAGCATGTCAGATTGAACACAACAGAAGAGCCACTATGTTAATAACTAGACGTTTCAGCCAGCTATTAAGCAGCTTTATTGAAGCCAGGATAAATGATTGCTTCTCTTCCATGTGTGCTGGACATATGCATGATGATTTTGAATTTGTTTTATCGAAAAACATAGTTAATTGATGTTGAACATCTTGAGGGTGAGGCTGGTGGGTGTGAGCCTGCACGTCACACTTACTTGAGGCTGGTGGGTGTCTGCACGTCACACTTACTTGAGGCTGGTGGGTGTCTGCACGTCACACTTACTTGAGGCTGGTGGGTGTCTGCACGTCACACTTACTTGAGGCTGGTGGGAGCCTGCACGTCACACTTACTTGAGGCTGGTGGGAGCCTGCACGTCACACTTACTTGAGGCTGGTGGGAGCCTGCACGTCACACTTACTTGAGGCTGGTGGGTGCCTGCACGTCACACTTACTTGAGGCTGGTGGGTGCCTGCACGTCACACTTACTTGAGGCTGGTGGGTGTCTACACATCACACTTACTTGAGGTTGGTGGGTGTCTACACATCACACTTACTTGAGGTTGGTGGGTGTCTGGTCACCTTTAATGGCTCTCCCCTGTTTCTGTGGTGTTATGGTGGCTGGTAACCTCCCTGTCTGAGACATGCCTGCTGACAAAAGGACAGGGAGAATGTATTAATAAAATGTTTCATTCAGCTGACGGCTGTACAATATGTTTCACTTCAACAAAAAATTATATTCAATAAATGTCAGTAAATTTTATGTAGTACAATCAGCTGCTCAAAGTATTACTCTGGAAATTAAAACTCGAGCCCAAATCAAAAAAGAGAAAATGAATTTATTACCACAACATGGTAGAAAAAAGCTATATCACGTACGTTAATCTAAGGTCTGGTTTTTTTTTCTGTTATGTTAAACCCTTCTACCTACCATGCACATATCAAACTGTTAGAAATGAATAGCCCTACAAATACCCATGGCTTGACAGATGACATGTTCATATCGTTGCCATCAGGTCTAAACATCAGCAAAGCATAACTTCTTAGACAAAACTTTACTTTCCATTTCTTCACACCACCTCTTCTGAATTCCGTATTTCATTCCTACAGGCCATCACAGAACCTTGTTCATCTGGGTTAACCAGGTACCAACCGTCCAAACAAAACCAGGTACCAACCCGTCCAAACAAAACCAGGTACCAACCCGTCCAAACAAAACCAGGTACCAACCGTCCAAACAAAACCAGGTATCAACCGTCCAAACAAAACCAAGTCCAAACAAAACCATCCAAACAAAACCAGGTACAAACCGTCCAAACAAAACCAGGTACCAACCGTCCAAACAAAACCAGGTACCAACCGTCCAAACAAGGGCATTAAAGTCGTCACTGGGCTTTTGATGAAATTCTATTCCATGTTAATCACATTGGCCACAGAAAATACCGACCAACTTTTTTTCTTTCTTAAAGGGATGGATGACCTAAAGAACTTTTTTAATGCATGTCTTAACATCAACATCCCTTTGTCTTACTTTAAAATTTAAAACTAAAGGCAGATTTGTTTTGCAAGGAACACCCAAACCACCTTTAACATGGGCTAAGGGAGACAACTCTACTCACCGCAATTGTAAATGGAGGGATAGGAGACCTGGCCCATTTGTGTGTTGGATTCAGCTGAAAGGACAACGTGTGGATGATGACATATGGACTGATTAAGTGATTTTATTGTTATTCAATACTCCATAATATTTTAACCTTATGCAACAGCAAAACTGTTACCCTAAATCTCGTTTACTATTGATGCATTTACATGAACATACACCTATGACTGTAACATGCATACATATGTAGTTTCTCCTTTTTCCACATCTTTAGTCCATGTAATAAACATATCTACTGCTGTAATTTTTTCAAACAGCCATGTGAGAAATGGCTTTAAACACTGCTTTTTATTCGTTTGATTGGGGTTTTTACGCCGTATTCAAGAAGATTTCACTTACACGACAGCGGGCAGTTTTGAGGTGGTAGGAAACCAGCAAAGCCCGTGGGAAACCCACAACCATCCGCAGGTTGCTGGCAGATCTTCCCACCTATGGCTGGAGAGAAGCCAGGTTGAGCTGAACTTAAATTCACAGCAACCGCATTGGTGGGTGGCTACTATGTCACTGCAATGCGCTAGCATGATAACCGACTGAGCCCCGAAGGCCCCCTAAAACACTGCTAATATCTGTCCAAACAAATATAAAGAATCAGGTGACATAGCCCAGAGGTGACAGGAAGTGTGAGGAATAAACCACCAGCTTGTGGCCAGCAAATTCCCTACATGTGACAACCTGTCACTTGCTGAGTGTACCCCATGAATATGTGCCTGTTATTCAGTGGATGAAATGAGCAAAAGAACAAAGTGGAAAATTCTATCAAGATTCCCAAGACTTATATAAAAAATCATTTTTGCCCTATCTGTAAAGTGAAACAAGGTAGACAGACAACTGGTTATAACCAATTACAGGTAATATTATGCTGAGAGCCTGTTGATCCAGAAGCAAGGAATCCTGCAAGGACAGATTTTAAGGTGGATTACTTCACACTGAATCAAACCAAGAGCTGGTTAATCACATATCTTTTGCACAATAACGCTGCAACAGAGTAGCTAAGCTTTCATTGTATTCATAAACTGACTTAGCTTTGAACATTCAGAATATTGGAACTGCACAATGAGGGCAAACATTGTCCGATATGGTTATAGTGAGGATGAAAAAATAAGTGATAAAAAATGAACGATCTGGTTAAAAGAGATCAGGTCATAATACAATCAGATCAGCCAACAAGGGATCACACAACAATGAATCTGGCAACATCTGGTCAACAAGGCACTGGGCAATATGAGGATCACTGCCAAAAAGGATCAGGCAACTGAAGATCCAGCAGTAGGGGATAGAGCATCAGATGACACCACAAGAAGGGATAGGTTACCAGGCATCCAGAGATCAGGCAACAAAGATTCTGGTAACAAAAGTCCTGGCAAACAATGGTCCTAGCAGACAAGAGCCCTGGCAACAATGGTACTTCAGTTGGGAACAGGGACCAACGGATCTGGCAACAAGGGTCCAGGCATCAGGAGATGGGGAGGCTGGGTACAGGGGGTAGTCCTTACCTTTGCTCTTATTGTGGTTGTACTGGTCAGCAGACAGACCGGAGGATGAGATGGTGGTCAGGTCCAGTGTGTTGTCCAACAGAGCATTGATCCTTTTGAACACGTCCATGTTGGCATTCATCGGAGGCGACTGACCAGTCAAGGCGTGGTTGTAGAGGCTATCCAGCTCTTGTACGGACAGCTCTGGGATATCTGGCTGCAAGCAGGAAAACAAGACGGATTTATATTCACCTAGCTGAATTCTCTTTAACATGGGACCTGAAGCATTGGGTGGGGATGTGGAGAGGGGTCGACAGTGAGAGCTGGCAGTTTTGTCTACTTTTTTCAGGCACAACTAAGTTTATTACATAGACCGTTGTACCCTTGCACAAATTCAAACTTAGCAAAAAAAGACTGAGGCGCATGATATGCATTTTATGTCTGTGGAAATTTCTGACCAACAGAAATGTAAAATCAATCAGTTAAAATTTTTTTGTCTTACACCAGTTACATGGCTGTAGCAGTTCAGTGACAAAACTGTTGACATTTTCAAAAAAACACAAGCGAGCCTCCCTAGATGAAAACAAAGACTGCTGACCATAATTTACACATGTACATGTGAGGAATTGAAAGGGATCTCCATGTTATGTTTTTGTGTAAGTCACAGACTTCTCTTTTAATTAGCTCAATTTAAATTACTGATCGTTTTGTGTAGGTTTTATACATTTTTATCACTTGATAATTTGCTATGTTAAGTATGAATCAAGATGTGGTTCAGTATAAGATGAGGCTGATGGGCCTGTCACTGTCCAAGTGGCATGTGTGGCCATTTCATCCATGCTTCCCTGAACAACTCTTGTTGAACACTGATTGTAGCATAGAGGATTCCCTTTTCAAATGTTGTCCGTGTGACAAAACCATGTGACATATACACAGGAGCACTGAATCCTTACTAAATTCATCTATCTTAACTACGCCTAAAAAAAAACACATTTCGACACAACAAACTGAATGGTGTAGTGGTATAGACTTGTTTCCTACGGATTCAACACTGGTGGGTGCGAGGAGTTCAAACCCAGCGAATGTCTGCAGAAGCTTCAAGACAACACATACAGGAACTCTACAAGCACCTATGTGTGATCGGCGCGGTAAACACGTGACAATATCATGTAAGACTTCCAGTACTGAACAGAGCACAGCTTTTGAACACTTTTTTTTGTTTTTTCGCATAATAAAAAAGTCCATTTCTTAACAATTAAATCACAGCACAGGCGTATGGTCAATGACATCATAGAGAAGCGACACGCCCATCAACCCGAATTTTACGAATCCCATTTGAGATAAAATGGTTATTAACCTTGGTTTGAATTTTGAGAATATTTTCACTTTGGTTATAATCAACTGGATTTTCGGATATGCAATCATTCATTTCACAGTGTGAGGGTTTGGGGAGGCTAGGTTCAAAGTGAAAGCAAAGAGAACACAACATGGAATTTGTAAAGAATATGTTGAGCCATTGTTCGTCTCTGACCCACTTTTCCGATGTTCACTGAGAAAAGGCCATTTTTCAATGAACTGACGTCACCCCCACCACGTGATATCACCCTCATCCTTACTACTGCCCATAACTGCAACAATGCTTCTTTTAGTCAATAGAAACAATTTCCCTCCAACAATAACAGATACTTATTACAACATTGTAACAAATCCGCAACGGGATTTGTGAAGACTAGGGTTGTGCTACTGTTCGTCGATGACCCACTTTTGCGATGTTCATTCAGAAAAGGACATTTTTCCATGAATTTACGCCACCCTACCACGTGACACCACCCTGATGTTCACCACTGCCCGTATAAATCTCTGTAAACAGGTAGCATGTATATACCCATATATGAACCGTAATTCGTGAAGCAAGCTGGAGTCATCAAAATACAGACTTTTTGATAGATGTTTTTTGATATGCATATTTTGCCAAACAAACGAAAAAAAAAAAAAAAAAAAAAAAAATAACCAAATATCAACTGATGAATCCGAATTCATGCAAATCTGCAACAGTTTCGGATGATCACAAGTGTTGCAGTGATAATGGCATTTCTGAGACCAGCGCGTGAAAAAGCAACGCGAAAAGTGACGCCCGAAGATAAATCCGCACGAAAATGTCCAATTATTTCTGAAATACCCCCAAGAGACCTTACCAGTTTTGACGATCCGGAATACATTTTGGTGGCTTAATCTCCTGTAGACGCGAACGAGCCGACGTCTTTCACAACACTGTTTCTTGAACGTAAGATCTCGACGTCGATGAAATCTTTCAAAATGGTCGTATAAAGTTTTGCTATTTTTTTCTTCAGTTTAGATTTCAGTGTTTTTTCTATCGTTGCGTTCACGGACGCTCTAACAAAAGCTAAGAATTGCTCTTCCTCGAGTGAAGCCTTTTAAAACCATGCCTCATCAAATATTCTTGCAGTTGTACTCCATCTTTGGCCCCAGAAGGAAGATTTTTGCATGACAATAAAAGTGACATACCAACGCCTGACTTCCCGGCATCTTGCTAGCGTCACACTACGTCCGGACCAGTCCATTATTCCATCAAATAAGAGACAGGGAGTACACGTTTCAAAAAATAAAAACAATTTCCTTGATCAGACGGCATTACATGTAAATATCAACTTTATGCACTGGTTTTAAAATTACATATTTCCAGCTTGTGATCTGAGACTTTCTTTGTGTATCCTTTATTACCCGAGAAAACGGATTTTTTTTTTCACGTTCAGCGTCCCCCCCCCCCCGGGAACATACCTGATCGAGTCGCCCAGACCTTATCCTCGGCACTGCTTTCAATCACCTGAAAGAGGCAGTGATATCTCTTCCCCTTAGAGACTTGTGTATTGTCGCCGATCACTTTACCCTTACACAGCCTCAAGTTTTCGGAAGCTGTACTTCTTAGAAATCTGTCTCTCTGTAAAATGCAAGGCAAGTTCTAAAATTTATGGTGTTTGCATTTGTTCATCGTCAACCCTCACACATGTGTAAATCGATTGTTTTCATTGCCAAAAGCAGATTGTCAATGAAACAAAACTCAGTTACTCCAGAACATGATCACACTAGCATCACAAACATTACAACTGCCAATGTAAGTTGTGACGAAACCTCCCTGTATGTGGGAAGGTCCGCCAGCAACCTGCGGATGGTCATGGGTTTTCCCAGGGCTGTGTCCGGCTTCCTCCCATCATAATGTTGGCCGCCCGTTGTAGAAGTGAAATATTCTTGAATACGGCATAAAACACCAATCAAACAAGTAAATAAATATTCTCTCCCTTGGAATGATCATCCGTATACAGTTGTAGATTCAAGACCATGAAACTCATGATAGCTTCCTCCCCGGTCGTACTTGAGAAAGTCTACCAGCAACCTTTGCGTGGCGGGGGGTTTCCCCCGGTTTCCTAGCACAATAACACAGGCCTTGGGAGTATATTTATTTATTTACTGACGCCATACTGGAGAAAATCTAACTTATAGGAAGGCGTCCTGCATTATAGTGGGAGGTAACCGGGTAGAGCCCTGGGAAAACCCACGACCAGGACAAGCCGCAGGTTGCTGGCACCGTCGTGGTATATTGATTTATTTATTTATTTGATTGATATGCTTTCACGCTGTATTCAAGAATATATCACTCACGACGTCGGTCAGCATTATGGTGGGAGGAAACCAGGGGAAAATCACCGTAAAATGTACAGGTTGCTGGCGGACATCCCTATGCACACGAACGCAGAAGAAGCCATTGTGAGTTGGGCTTAAACTCACAGCTGTCGCTAAGTTGAGAGGCACATGAGTCATTTCGCTGCACTAGAAACTTCTAGATTTTCACTCTTTTACGTTACGATGTGTTTCCTGAGGTGTTTAGGAAATCGTATGCACACGTGGCTGTTAACGTCCATTTAAGTGTAATATACATTTCCAGTTTCAGCTGAGCTCAGGGGTGGATTTTACAACTGTGCAGTCGGTTAGCGCGCTTTCGCAGCGCACTGACCCAGAAAGCCTCCCACCAACGTGGTCGCTGTGAGTTCAAGCCCAGCTCATGCTGGCTTCCTCTCCGGCCGTACGTGGGAAGGTCTGCTAGGAACCTGCGGATGGTCGTGGGTTTCCGCAGGGCTCTGCCCGATTTCCTCCCACCATAATGTTTGCCGCCGTTTTATAAGTGAAATGTTCTTGAGTACTGTGTTAAACACCAATCAAATAAATCAAATAAATACAACCGAGCGTTAAACCAAGAAACAGGTGGAGTGTTTCAATGGTTCCGAGCATTTGTTACACTATTTCTTCATTTCATTGGTGTTTTTACGTTGTAGTCGAGAATATTTCACTTATAAGACGGCGGCCGACACTATGGTAGGAGGAAACCGGGTGGAGCCCACAGGAAACCACCGATCATCCGCAGGTTGATTCGTTGCACTAAGAAAAAATCTGCATCTGTTCTGGATCTGTTCCTTGTCCCAAAGCCTCTTGGTGCCAGAGTGATCTGGCGAGTCTACTATTAGTGTCTAATGTTCCTTCGCCATTACCGACCTGGCCTTGTCCAAAGAAGCCCCGTGCCCGATTCATTATCAACCCTTGCTCACTCAACTCGACTAGACAAACCCTGATAATCTCCTTGTCCATTTAGGGCGCTAAATGTTCAAACCTTGATGAACACCTGTCCATTGAAGTTGCCAAGGGTTGCCGACCCCAGATCGGCCGACCCCAGATCGGCCGTTGTTCACTGAGGTCGTCCCTTCTCCATCGAGATCGTTCAGTGTTCGACCCCAGATCTGTCGTTGTTCACTGAGGACATCTCTTGTCCAATGAGATCGTTCAGTGTTCGACCCCAGATCTGTCGTTGTTCACTGAGGACATCTCTTGCTCATTGAGATCGCTCAGTGTTCGTACTCAGATAGGCCCTTGTCCACCTGTCGATTACCCTAATCCAGTTCTGTCCTTGTTTCCCATAGGCTTCTCAGCTGGACCCCAAGTTGGCCTGTGACCAATGCGGACGCTTGCTCGAACCCAGTATCGGTTCCTATCCAATCAGGTTTCTTGTCGAAATCAGATCACCCATTTTCCAATGATGTCTCCTGCACGAATCCAGATTGATCCTGGACTAGGGAGATAGCCTGCTTGAGTCCAGACTAATCTGCTACAGATGTGATTTGGGGGTTGTATCATGTCCGATTTATTTATTTATTTATTTATTTATTTATTTATTTACTTGATTGGTGTTTTACGCCGTGCTCAAGAATATTTCACTGATACGATAGCAGCCAGCATTATAGTGGGAGAAAACCGTGCAGAGCCCGGGGGAAACCCAAGATAGTCGCCCGGTTGCTGGCAGATCTTCTCATTTACTGTTGGAGAGGAAGCCAGCGCGAGCTGGTTTTGAACTCACAGCGACCGCATTGGTGAGAGGCACGAGGTCATCACGCCGCGCTGGAGCGCTAACCCCCTGGTGTGGCCGATTTGTTGAGTCGCTTGTCTGTCGATGAGATATGGGTGTCATTTAGTGGCAAATGAATGTCCCGTTTTCTGCAAGTAGCATCCAAAATGTTGGATACATTTGAACTGTACATATACATTTGGCTTGGTTTTAACTGTATCAGCTCATGGCGTCCTCTCCGATCGTACGTGGGAAGGTCTGCCAGCCACCGGGACATAGCCATGGGTTTCCCCCGGGCTCTGCCGGTTTCCTCCTACCGCAATGCGGGCCGCCGTCGTATAAGTGCATGAAATATTCTAGAGAGCGGCGTAAAACACCAGTCAAATAAATAAAGAAATCATAAGTATATACTTATTTAATTAAGCAATTAATTAATTATATAATTAAATCTTAACTATATAATGGATCCCTTTGTTGGTGATGGTGGGTTTATCCCATGACTACATATACCATATACCGTATATAATTATCAATACACAGCCGAGCATACATTGACGTACAGGTAACTTATATTCGGGAATGTGTATACTACTTAGAACTGCATAAAAACCGATCTGATACAAGTGCATGGGCCTGTGTTTATTAGGCAGTATTTATGAATCGCGTGATCTATAATGCGGATTTTATTGGGCAGAGCATATCCATCAGTAACCCATCCATTATCCTGCACTGATGTGAATCAACTATACTTCACCATAATGCATACAGCGCGACCATTATTGGCAATTAAATTAAGACTAGCCGAGATAATGCATATTTGTTACCAGGACTACCTTAATAATGCACTCAAATGTTTACTTCGTGAGATTACATGTATCACCACTGTTAAATCGATACTTGGGGCTGGTTCAAAAATCAATAACTGACTGGCCCACAGCGTTGTTGTTGCCTCAGCAGATCGGTCACTGACCTCATCATTGAGGGCACGGGTTCGAATCCAGCTCACGCTCGATCGGCTGAGGTGTACATGTCAAGTTCAGGACAAAGGGCGGGGGGTATTCCCGCAATACTACGGTTTCCTCCAAAAATAAACCTCGCATCTGTCTCCTAAAGTGAAAAAAGAACCCACCTGAATGTGCGGCGTTAAACGTAAATCAAATGAGTAAATATATCAATAAATAAGTAAGCTCGATTTTTAGTACACTGTGTCGGAAAACCCAAGGCAAGCATGCGATACATAGGTAATTATACACGTCTGATCAATGATTTACAACCATGTAAAGGTCTACGAATTAATACAGTACACACAAACACAAGGTTCAGACAAACACCGTCGGTCTTGCGGAAATTTTGTTATATTACTGAGATGGCGGTTAAGATAAGCTAGTCGTTAAAGCTCACCTATATACTGATTTTAGTTTCCTGAGATGTGGAGTTTCAATACGTGTACCTTGTGATAAATAACCACCATTTAGTCGAAATTTCTTGCTAGTCTTTCCGTCATGTCTCTGTTTATCCCACGTGTACTAAGAACAGTTAAGTAAACACTTACTAATCGTGTTACGATTTTGTGTTTGTGTAACTTTATTTCCACTAAGACCTGTTTCAGTTTCTTCTGTTTTGGATTCGAATCTTACCAGAGAATTTCTCTCGCGGAGCGCGGAAGCGAGTCCTGTGTGGAGAGTGACGTGCTCGATGACCCGTGCCATAAAAACACACACGCGCACACACTTCTTCGTTGATATGCGTGAGCTATGCGATAAAAACATATTTATACAACTAATGATCGAGTGCGTGAATGGCAAACACCTCAGTAACACAACGACGTCACAGTGACTTGCTAAAACCTCGATCCGGGTACTGGGAGAGCAGTGTCGGTAAAAACACTAGTGGATGACAGAGCGGCGAAATACAGCTCTACCTGTACACCTGTGCGTTGGATTTATTCCTGATTAGATCTGAAAACCGGGACGTGAACACAGACCTATTCAATAAAATGCCCGTCAGAGTACACGTGGAATATTGGTAAGTCCTTATTCTGTATAGCCGCTATAGGTGTATACATAAGATTTGCTGCAGATGTACGTGTATATTAAAGGCCTATAATATGAACTTGCTGGCTTCCACCGCGGCCGTACGTGGGAAAGTCTGCCGGCAACACGTGGATGGTGGTGGGTTTCCCCGGGCTCTGCCCGGTTTCCTCCCACCATAATGCTGGCCGCCGTCGTAATTAAGTGAAATACTCTTGAACAAGGCGTAAAACACCAATCAAATAAATAAATAAATATGATATGTACTTCAGGTGTGGTATGGGTATGTGTTGCATATACACATTACACAGGGATTTTCATTAATAGAGAGGAGGAAGGAAAATCTTCACATGGTAACAAGTATAGATGATCTGAAGTTAAAGACATCTGTCACCAGAGTCAAGCCATTCGATGGACTGGGAGTTTTGTTTGTTGTGACTTATGAAAAATTATGGGGATTTTAAAGAAATTTATGCGGAAAAAGAGAGAGAGAGATAGAGAAAACCCATCAAAAGGCTATAATATGAAACTCCACAATATAAAACCGTCTTGGAAGGTTTGAGCAAGTTAGCCGCAAGGAAGTTATTTTTTAATGATCATCCCATGTTAATTATACCCCTGCTATGTATGAGAGACTAGATATCTATATTTCAATCAGACATTTGAGTCTAAAATTCCTTACATGTACCGTAATTCTTCTAGTTTTTCTGGACTCTAATTATTCGGACACTCTCGGACGTACCCCATCCCTACTTATCCAAATTTATGAGAACGTCACGATAGGAGCATGCATGGAATGAATGAAGCATTTTGGTTTAACGCCACATCGGTAATTTTTCGGCCATACCGCGAAGAGATATATATGGAACCTTTCTGATGAATATATACCTATGACTAGATATTGGGAGCATTTTTGTATAAATGGTATAGAGGCATATTTCACGGATAAGGAGTAAGGTCACATGCATACATGTTAATATAGCCGAAGTCCGGTGGTTTACTCCGGGCTTTCTGATTTCCTCTTATAGGGAATGGCTGGCTCAACGAGACCCGGCATCAACCGCAGGTCGGGTCATATCAAAGACTATAAAAATCGTACTTGTTAGGCGTCCAGCAACCAAAGATTAGAGCAATAAAACAGAAATGGTGGGCCCGGTGTCATTATAATGTGACTGGGTGGGGTGTCATGTCTGGTGTCGTCAGCATGACGTTCAGCACTTTGGCGGCATGCACTCGCTCTGGCGGTAAGAGACACAGAAAACATATACATTCTAAAGACGCGTCATATGACTGAAAATTGCTAAGTATGGGGTTTGTAAATCCCCCCTCTCTCACTGCGTATGGGACTTTCGTGCAATAAACGGTCGATGCGGCTCGTGTGGTCATTTGCGCTGGCTATGGCGTTTACACTAATATGGTGTGCATTTGCGCTGGCTATGGCGTTTACACTAATATCGTGTGCATATGGTTATTATTGGTGCTTAAAAGAAATGACAACAAAAAATATAACCGAAATTATTTCAGAAGATGGGTTCATACAGACCAAAACGGACATGAGCATTTATTATGACGTGCTTGGTAACTGTATAAATCATCTGTTAATCTGGTATTCGTACGAGACCGTAGGATACGCCATTTTAGAGAAACCGGAAACACGATGTCGCGTCACCGCTCTTCAGTATTAGGGGTGAGACAGTCCTTTGTGTGCGAAGTACGTTCCCCTTTCATTATTACAATCAAAGACCACGTACTATGGCTCTTGGTTGAGATCTTGGGGAATAACCCCAGACGTATCCCACTACCATTTTCTTGAAAATGACTTTAAAGTATATCAGAATTGTCTCGTAATCACAACTAAAACCGCTAATTCACCAATACTTTGATATGGCAAAGTGGTGAACTAGGTACGGGTGCAGTCACACCGGAAACAGATGTCTTCCCGGGTGGTAGAAATATCTCGGCCTTGATTGATTAAAATTGAGAGCGTGGCGGCCTGTTCGATTTTCCCCTCATGGGTTTTATTTTATTACTTTGAACTGTGATATTTCGGTTATCATATAGCACAAAAATGGAAAGTTACGTTTTTTTTTTTAACTTTAAATGGAATTCTTTATCGAGGCATATATAAATTTGGTCTAGTGTTGTCTTACCTTTAAACGCGATGTAACAGTTATTTTGGTTTTTGAAGTTGTAACTATGCTAGTTTTATAGTAAATATATACACAGCACCATTAATGATATAAAAATGGACTTGACCCAGAATTGTGACACCTTTGTTCGACTGGCCCCTGGAGAAATGTGCTATTTATTCATACTCGGAGTTATCAATACAGCTATAGCTATAAATATAACTTCATACACTTGTGTATAAATGTTCTAATCGTATGCTCTCTGTATTCTTCCATTGCCTACTGCACGTTCTTTACGCATATGAATTCGTAGCTATGTTACTTATATCCAGCATACCCTAAATGATCGTAACACTGCGGTATTGTGAAGAGGGAATAAATACATATTATATAGAATAAATCATCAATTTTCCTCAGTATCCATGCATGATTATAACGAAAGTTGCTGAATCTGCTGGTGTAAACAGCGATATTGAAAACTGAGAAGCTCTCCGTGACTTTTTTGTTTTCTGATGTGGGAACATCAGAAAATTCAGCTTTTTACCTACACGGAATGTATAGTTAGAGAGAGATGCATGCATATAGAGTTCACCGGAGAGTGTATACTTGCAATATACAGAGAACGTATTGTATTTGGCCTTTTTTTAATCTAGTGAAACAAAAATACGCCTCTTCACCTAGGGGTGTTTGTTTTGTCATGTGTGAAAATGAGTGCATTCGCTGTTTGTCATGTTTAAAAATAAAGTACTGAATAGCTTAGAGAGAAAGGTTGGCGGTTTGGGAAGAAGAAAAATTGTGCTAAGCTTGATCTGCTTACTACTTTTCGTGAGAAAAGTCCATGAGAATATTCGAGCTGTTTTGCGTGGATAGAAATTTTTTTTCCCGATGTGTTTATTTATTTATTTATTTCATTGATATTGTACGCTGTACACGAGAATACGAGGTCACGACCCTCCGCAGGCTCCTATTTGTTTGAGATTAAAGTGCAAAGATTTCGCTTTGTCCACATATTTCTCCTCTCTGTTTTTCAACCAAATATATAAGTATACTTCGTGTGAATAGCATTACTATTTTTGAGCGTAAAAATATTTCTCCCCCGTGCCCCTCTCCCCTTCACCATGCAGTTGTACTACGTATGAATAGTAAACTGCTTTTCAGCAAATACTACTATGTGAGACTTTTCGCACATTTCTCCTCTCTGTTTTTCTCAACCAAGTTGTATTAAGTCAGAAAAGCATCACTGTTTTCCAGTTTCGTTTGAAGAGCGTGTTTATTTTTAAGCAAGCCGCATAACCCCGCACTGTTTTTCAGCGCGTACTGCTACCCATACGAGACTTTTCACATATTTCTCCCTTCTGCCTTTCACCCAGTTTGTGTACTACGCATGAACACCACCACTGTTTCCGAACACATACTGCTACACGTACGAGAATGTTCACCTATTTCTCCTGTCTCTGTTTTTCTCCGTGGGCAGCGGTTCCTGAGGGTACTCGTCTCGGTATCGGGAGCTCCGCGGGGTCATTCTGCGTGAGGTGCCCGATGCTCAGGTCGAGGGTGCCACCGGACGCTCAAGTAAGTTCTTTTTATTTATTTATTTATTTATTTCATTGGTGTTTTACGCCGTACATTGTAAAATTACCGACGCCCAACGCGTTTAATGGGTGATTAAACTTCAAATAAGCGTGTTTAATAGATATACACATATATTTAAGTATTAACCATAAGTATCTAAACCATGTATATAGGCGTACACTATAAAGTCCAAGGTCCAAGTGTTTAATATGTCTGATGCATAAAAGTGTTTATAAATTAAACATCGAAATTTACAGTGTACTTAAGAATATTTCACTTATGGTAGGAGGAAATTTGTGTGCCAGAGTAAGGTCTATAGAAAATAAAGGTATACCCATGCATGTAAACCGGCTTGCGGTGGTGTATGGTGGATAGAGCATCTGGTGTCTAAACATCAGACCCGGGGTTCTATCCAAATCCAGTCATACATGCACGTTGCCGCTCTATTTAAGAGGAACAGGCCCGGTGTCAGTAAGTAAATAATGTGTCGTGTCTGGTGTCTTAATTCCGCGTAGCATTCCAGTAAAGCAGCACTTAGCTGTGAAATCAAATGGTCATGTTCCAGCTTCCACAACACCCCTCTGAGTGAATCGTTACATTTTATTAACATTACATTTATTAACCTGTTGTCTACGCTGTTCTCAGCGTCAAAAGTTGTACGCGACGAAAGCAGGTTTTTGATCGTATAACCTAATTCTGAATTGATATCAGCACAAGGAGCGGGAATAACAATTAACGCAGACGACGTCACAATTATAACACCAGCGTGACGGATGTATCCACTTGAACAGCATCCGAAGTTTTACCAAACTGGCATTTCTGGCAATTACAGTTGCAAGTGGTTATTTCTGTTCTAATTTATCAAAACAAAGTTGAGACTTCTAAACAACTTATCAGTCCCCTTTTTAAAGTGAAAGATCATTTAAAAATGAAGTTGTAGTGAGTGAAACTAGTATCATTCACTGCGTCTGAAAATACCTTCTCTGATTTATTCACATTGTTTTTTCACCAAGTTAAACCCAGTCAATTATTATGATTGTATGGTGGACTTTATGGACCTTATTGAACAGGCTGAAGAGGCGTGACGTCACATATTCTTTTTAGCTGCTTAACAACCTTTGATTATCATATTTCCATATTAAATACAGACACAGGTGTGGTTACTATATGTATATTCATGTAGAACGTAAACATATAGCAACCACCATCAGAGGCTGTTTAGCAGTCCACCATACAATCAAAATATTTGACTGGATTTAATTTGGTGCCAAAACAGTGAAGGTGTTTTCAGGTGCAGTTTTTTATGCTCTTTTCACTCACCACAACTTTATTTACGAGTGGATTTTCACTTGAATGGTGTACATCTTCTTTGTCTTCCTGAGTCCTGAAAACACGAATCAAAAATGGAGGTTTATAGCGAAGTTTTCGATGCGTGGTGTCGATATATACACCAGGTATTATACATTTGCGCTAATTGTTTGTGACGTGGCAGTTTCGTTGATCGAACGGGTGCTGTTTCTGGTTATAAGTGTATAAACAGTCCTAATGAATATATACATATAGAAAGGATTAATCCGTTAGGTCGACGAAATTGCAAGCCGCAACCACTCCGGGAACTGATTCAGTAACGGAAATTTTCAGGGGTAGACTATACACGGTAATGCACGATAACACTGTTCAGGACAGTTCAGTTCATTGCAGGGCAAAATGAGGCCATAGTCGTTGTAGTGGCTTATAGACGTGTATATCAAGATTAAATTATTTATTAATCTTCTTGGTGTTTTGCGCCGTACTCTAACACATTTCACTTACACGGAGGCGGTCAGCGATATGAAGGTAGGAAACCTGCCAGAGCCCGGGGGAAACCCACAACCATCAGCAGGTATTTGCTGGCAGACCTACCTACCTACGTGCAGCCAGAGAGGAAGCCAGCATGAGATGGACTCACAGCGACCGCATTAGTCAGAGGTTCTTGAGTCATTGGCGGTCCATCAATTTTTTATAATTATAGCCACCAAGGATCGATGCAAGATCATACATAATTCAGCTCTTGTCGAACTGCTTGCAGCCTTACAAATCTGCTAATTCAGATGATACAATCATATAGTTATTCCTTATTTTTTTCACAGCCTCCTTTGAGATCACGGTCAACGATCAGCTAATTTTCTCAAAGCTGAAGAACAAGGGATTCCCTGACTTCGATGAGGTAAGCTTTGGGGAATTATGTCTGTCATAGTGTATAAGGTAGGAAATTCCTGATTTTGATGACTTATCTGAATTACGGATTCACTCACTGAATGATTTCTATGATTTGTCTACGATACACATCTATTTTTGTATTGTGAAATCTCTTTTCACGAGGTATGTAAGCTTTGGAGAATTCCCAATCGTCCCAGTATATAATTGGGATTTCTTCGCTTTGATGGCGCCTTGAAATTCTAGGGATTCCCTGGCGGGCCTAGATGGCTTACATTTTTGTCAGAGATTCGCTGACATTGCTGAAATAAATTATAAGGTAGAGAAATTCCTTGCTTAGTGTAAGGTGGGGATTTGTATGTCTTTCCGGACTGCCGTATTTAACTTATAGGGATTCCCAGATTGACCTTGGTGGAGAAGGCCTACATGTATAGGCCTGTTTGTGGCAGAGTCCCATGACTTTGAAGAAGCCAGTTTTAAAATTTCCAGTCAGTGACAGTTTCGAGTTTGAGTAAAGAGCGTAAATCTTGTTATTGCACGATTTGAAGAAGTAATTATCGCAATAACATGTATAGTCTCTGCTGAAACTTGAATAGATTTTATAGCTTGAATAACAGAAGCGTAATGACCCAGGTGCCTCTCACCAATGGGGGTCGGTGTGAGTTCAAGCCCCGCTCACGCGCGTTGGCTTCCTGTACGGTCGTACGTGGGAAAGTCCGCCAGAAACCTGCGGATTGTCAAGCGTTTTCCCCCCGGCTCTGCCCGGTTTCCTCCCACCCTACTAAGTGAATAAAAAGTGAATTAATCTCGAGTGCGGCGTAAAACATCGATCAAATAAATGAACAAAATTGAATAGCGTACGTTGATATATGCTAAGACAATTCGATGATGATGATATGACAGGTCGGAGGATTTCCCCTAATACGGTGTGTTCAAGGAATGGCAAAATTCCCAGCGATTTCTCATTTGACGATATAATTTACAGAGAACCTGTTGTTTGGACCTAAGCACACTTAACCACATGTATTTCGAGACTTCAGAGAAAGACGAGTTCCTCTTAGATTTGTCATATTCGCATTGTCTCCAGAGCCAGGGATTTCATGCTTGAAGTAATACTTATTTCATCGGCAGAACGAAAAGCAAAACGAAATGGTATAGCGTTTGAGTTTATGCGCGAGTTTTTACATGTATTTGCAGATCGCTAGCATCGTCAAGCGGGCCAATGAGGGTGAAAAAGTGGAGGAAACTGACAAGACCGTCAGCTGCTCGTGCTGTATTCTGTAGCGGAAGTCTCAGGGAATTATGGGAGCAGTATTAGCGCCATCTGGTGACGGCTGACGAGGATTACATGCATGTGTATCATATGCATTGTATATAGGAAAATTCGTGCTCCTTCTTTTGTAAAACTGCAAATGCATTTTCTCGTACTTTCCCTCTAGATGTCAGATTTCAATGTCATGGATAATGACTGTCGTACGCCACCCCTAAAAGTGAGTAGTCTCTATAGTCTTGTAGCATGGAATTAAAACGTAAGTCAGCCAGAGAAAGGAGATGTGGTCATCAAAATTATCATCCTGTTTCCAAAAATATTGTCAGAACCCATTGTCACTTTGCTCCCACTGTATTCGAAATTCCAACGATGAAATATTGTGAAAGAAAAAGAATTAGCCCAAGTAAATAAACGTCCGGAGGTGCTGTATACGTAGTTGCCATGGTAAGGATGTTCAAACTCTGATCTTTGGGCGCCAAAAGGAAAATTTTTCCTATGACGGCTGGTCGGGAAACCTCGTGACATTAGCCCGACTCCGCCTGATGATCTGAAGAACCCTTTGGCGCCCATATATCGACGGTTTTTTTTGCATCTGTTGCCATTTGAACTAATTCCCAAGTATGTAATATTGTTTTCTTTATATATTCGCGTTCAGCTAGAAACTTAATTATCATTGTGATGAATACCATGTAATGTGGATAGATATCTTCCGGTTCTCTGTTGCCGATACTTATAAATACTCAGTCATTGTTTTGGGCCTAGACGCTTGCCATTTTCTTCAGCCTGGGGAGATTTATTGTTTGTTCTCAGACAAATTTAATTCTGACGTTATTGTTTGTACATCCACACATTAACTATGGAAGGAAAAGAACACTCACACTTAGTGCAGATTAAATTTTCGATTTCTTCGCTGAGTTTATATAATGAGATTAGGTTTAAGCACATTGACTCCCAGTTATTTTTTTTAATTTTTTTATTCGAACATGTATAGTCAAAATAATGTACGCACTCGGAAGTTTTCGTACAATGCAAGTACATCTGGAATGTTCTTATTTATAACTTAAGATATCGTTCCATCCGTGGCAAAATGGCCTCTGTCATTGCTAAGCAATTCGGTTGTAACTTAATTACTGTATGTGATTTAAAGTGTTGTTTGTTTTGATTATTGTCCTGAAAAAAAAAACATTGTCTTCAAAGACATTTTTACTGGCATGGTCTTGTCTCCTTTGATTACCGAATTGACCGTTTACTTGTTAAAATATAGAACGTGGCATAATTTAGTATATACATAATAACTTGTTTGCCTGATTGGTCTTTGGCGTCACATTCAAGAATTATGCTTTGCACCTTAGACTGATTGACTGGTTAATTGAATTATATGTTTAACGCCGTAACCAAGACTAGGATTCCACACGTATAAGACGGCGACGATTGTAGTTGTTGGCTAAAATTCGGAGTGGTAAAAGTAAATCACTGACCCTTTGCAAGCAACGTCACGGCTTTGTATACACGTGTGATGCAAATGTTCCTCCAAAAATGTCATATACTGTACACTGAAAGGCAAACGATCTGCATGCATCGAGCTTCGTGAAAAACCTCGTAAATGCGTCAAGAGACATTTGATTGGATGATATGGCACAAACGAGTATATCCCGACGAGAAGTACAAATGACAAGAGACAACTGCTGCGTTCCCGTTTAATACTGTTCCCCTCTCCTCATTATCCACCCGTGTCTAAGGGAACACTCCCACCCTTAACCTCATTTCATTCCTCAATTAAGGACACTATTATCAATTTGTAAACGGGCAAAATATTGCGTTTCTAGAAATTGCTTACAGGTAACTCTCCTGTATGTGACATCATTACAACACACCCAAGAGGTGGCCAACGAAAAATAATGGCAGCAATCGGCAGCACTGCTTTTGCCCCCGCTGCATATTCCCTTAGTGAGCGATCAGAATTGTAGCTATGTCCCCATTCACAACAAATCAATAACAGCCATAAACCCACGACAAAATCGAAAACTATGTGTAAGTAGCCATCTTAGAGACATGAACCAAGTTTCCGAATACCGTAGGCTACTATATACATTTACATACGACAAATCATTTTGGGCAGTGGGCAACAAAACATAAGGTTTTGTGGTAAGCAGGCGCAGAACTAGAATTGGAACATATACTGTAAATCGTGGTGGTGACACGATGTACCACGTTTCGGTGAAAAAGATAAAAAATTTAAAAAACCGAAACAAATAAAAAAAACCCAAAAAAAACTTCTGGTAGCCTGACTTATGAAGGACTGACAGACTGTCTGGCAAGGTGTGAAAATATAAGTATAGTCCATTGATTCAGTATGGGCAGGTAATTTATTTATTCATTATACTCAAGAATGTTTCACGTTAATACGAAGGCGACCAACGTTATAGTGAAGGAAAACCGAGCAGAGCCCAGAGGAAAAGCACGACCATCCGCAGGTTGATGGGGGACCTTCCCACGTACGGGCCGGAGATGAGGCCGGCTGTCGGCAGGTGAGCCCTAACATCTGTATACACGCAGTCGTGCAGTAACACATGTACATTGCAAGTTTCTAGCAGGATTGCTGGCTGAGACAGAGGACCAGCTCGACCCCTGTAACCATTAGGATAATGACCAAAGAGTGTTGTATTCATACAAGTTCGAATCCAGCTCTTCACTGTTTTAATAGCCACTTTAAATTAGGAAGTTTGTCAGATACATGACCGTAGGTCTAGCTCGGGAACTCCGGTTTCAGCCATGCATAACTGTGACCGCCATAATACAAGTGAAATATTCTTGTTCACGACCTTAAACACCAATCAAATAATGATAAAATATACCAATCTATGTGTAGTTAAGGGAGGAGAAAAGATAAAAATGACATAAAGTTCAGATGTAAGAGTGCAAAAAGCTAGTTGTAAATGTGGTCTTCATTTTTTATTAATGAGAAAAAGACATATGAAAATAATTTTTGCATGGTGGGTATTTGGGACCACGTTTTGGTATTGGTAATCTTCGTGTAAAGATGTTATAAATGAGAATGTGACACATGTTTAAATTCTCATTCAAATAAATTGATTAGACATGCATCATATCCTTATTTAAAACATTTATTTTGTAACGACGATAAGTAACAAGAAGTGGTCCCAAATACTTGCCATATAAAAATATTTTCAAATGCCCTTTTCTCATAAAAAATGTTACGTTATCTTCTCCTTTAAAGGTGCCTCCGTTTCCGGGGGAGTTAGCACACCACGAGACGTTACGACCACGTGCTTCTGACCAAATATGGTCACTGTGACTTCAAGTGCAGCTTATGCTGGGTTCCTCTCTGGCCGCACGTGGCAAGGCCTGTCAGCAACCTGCGGATGGTCGTGGGTTTCTTTCCACCATAATGCTGGCCGCCATCGTAAAAGTGAAATATTCTTGAGTAAGCCGTAAAACACCAATCAAATAAATAAAGAAGTCTAATTTTAAAAATTCATTTTCAAGGGAGACAGCTAAAAATTTATAGGATGACCTTTATTTGCCCATCATGAGTTGTCTTCTCTTAGACTGTTTAAGCAGGCGAACGCGCACCAAAACACGTGGAGACGAAGCGAGAAATGGGCAAGACGAAGAAACTGGACGAGTCAACAACCGAGGACGGCGGAGATGACAAGGCCATCTACCAAGAAAAGATAAAGTTCCTGAGTCCTATTTCACAGCCGCTGGCTTCTAGGAAACTGACGAAAAAACTGTACAAAGTCATCAAGAAAGGTGAAGACCTATGTAACAACAACAACGTGGTGTTATTGTAGGCAGCCGGTGTTGTTGTGTGTTCTTGCTTAGCGAAGATAGAATTCCTGATCAAGATCCTTGGTGCAAGAACACATCAAGTCAGAAGGGAGACATAAACGTTCAGGCTTGACTTTCAAAATTTTTTATGAGATGTAATGAGTACATATCTTTGCAATTCCCTTCACAGCGGCACCATAATTCTACATAGTAATTATTACATCTAGATGGACTGCGAAGTCCATGGGACGAAGTGGCACTCCAACCAGCTTCTCTTGTCCATTTTTGCGTTATTTTGTGGTTGCATGACGAATACTGTCAACTTCGTTCACTACCCTTACTGATGAAGCTAGCCTGAAACCACGGTATAAGGGTGGCTTTCATACACTGACACGCGAGTACCGTAGGCCACCCTTAACCCGAGGGCTTTGTGAACTTGATGTCGACGTGAAGCTTGTATGGAGCTACCCCCTTGTTCAGTTCCACTGCATGCGTGTGAGATTCTCCCTGAGTACACATAAAGCACCTAAACTCAGAAAGCTGGAGTGTTGGACCACCTTTAGCCCCCGTCGCTACTTAGCGTGACCGCACCATTCTCAGGTGATTTTTAGCTGAAATCAAAAACACGGTCAGCGGGCACATGCTGCCATGGTTCTTAAACCTGTGTCAACGAGACGCGCATTCTCAGCGAGAGTTGACCTTTCCGCGACATCATAGCTTGAAATTTTACATCCATACTAAACAAATATAGGCCTTCAGTCACTTTGCATAAAGGTCAATCAGCGATGCGCGTAGAGCAACAACCCAGTTGATTTAGGTCAAGTCATTGACAGTGCACGTGAGCGTAAGTTACAGTTGTTAATTATCTTGGATGTATTGGGCGTAAAGGCTACAGAATGTGAAAAAATTTGGCAAAAGAACATGGAATGTCTTGGTGAAAATAGTTCATCTCCGTTTTACCTGGTTCATGCATGTCTTGGTTCGTTTTGCACAGAGTTTAGCTAAGCTATTTTTAAATACCATTATGTTAACCTGCATGGCTCCTTGGCTGTGATCTACGCCTAACCCCATCACAGCCAAGATCCTGGGCTACGATGGAACTAATTAAATAAAGGTTTTGTGGTCACATTAATTGTGATAGTTTAGTACATAAACAAACAGCTCAACGTGAACAGCCATTTTGAAATATGAAGTTACCTACTTTTGGTTCTGAAATGTAACTGAGCTCTGGCATCAACATCTTGAAAGCTATTATGTTTTCATTGTCCACTTCAGTCTTCAGTCTTCAAAATACAACCGACTGTCGTGGTAGTCTAGTGATAAGTGTGTCTGTCTCTAGGTTGGGTCGCCACGATATGGCTGAGATATTGCCGATGTGGCGTTAAGCCATAATCATTCATTCATTCTCTAGGTTGGGAGATCCAGGTTCAAGCCCGGCTCAGGTCATACAAAAGACTTAAAAAATGGTACTTGTTGCTGCCTCGCTTGTCGCTCAGCATTGAGAGCAAGAGAAAGAAGCAAGGAAACAGTACTGGTCAGCTGGTGTCAGTATAAAGTAACTGAGTGGATTGTCATGTCTGGTGTCTTTGGCATGATGTTCCACTGGCAACAGCACTTTAGCGGCATGGACTCATCCTGCCATAAAAAGACAGACGATATGTATATGTGCACACCAGAGGGACTTGTCGTCGCCATGTGACTGCAACATTGATAAGTATTACGTTAAACCCCAAGCACTCACTCTCTTATAATACAACCGAGGAAGACTTCGAAAGAATTTCCTTTTTCGATACAGGGAACTGTGCGTCAGGCGAGCATGTTACTTGCCGAGAGCACTTCAATCAACTTCGAGTTTGGAAATCTGCGGCGATTTTGTTGAGTTCAGGTGATGGGCTCAGTGTTAAGATGAATGTCAGAATTTCAAATTAACACAGTAAGTTTATCTAGATGGACTAGATACATGGTGTACATTTCAGAACCACAGTACCAAGCCAAGTGCCGTTTCAAAATGGCTGTCAACAGTGAGCCATTTGATATCTCTCAATTCTCACAGTTAATGCAACAACAAGACTGTGAGTTAGCTTGTGATGGTGGTTAATTAGGCAGAGAGTATAAGGCATTCAGCTGGGAAATGACATAGAAATGATCAAAGAAGGTGACTTGGAGTGGAAAACTTGTCAACTTATTTGAGAGTCAGGGATGGACTTTGTACAGAGAGGAAGATCACAATTTTAAAATCGCACACGGAAAGTTCTATTAGTGCATGGCTGAACAAGTATTTGCTCCAGGATTTGATTACTCCTTGCGGTACAGCACAGGCTCTCGAAGTTATCTCCCTTTATAGGTCAGTCAAATACTAATATATATGGACAGGCACGAAACAGCATTGGCAAGAAATCATGAAACGCCAATAAAAAAAACTTTCTTTCTCGATTGTTATTGCACCCGGTAGATAATAGACCTTTCCTAATCCCAGTCCATTAAACAACTTGAATTCTGTGTGATTATCAACTTTGAAAGATATGTCCAAAGCCAATCTACTCCATCGTTTACCCTGGCTTTCCGCCATTTATTAACTCTCTGGCTTGCTTGCGGAAGCTGACAGAGATTCACAAACTGGCATGCATGTGTGTCATACTTGATATAGTTTGTATTTGACTGACTTTTAAAGGGAGATCACTTAGAGTGCCTAGTTCTATACAATTCGACTGTTTGTTCTGTAGTTCTGTCTTGACACAGGCCTTCGAACTTGCTGTAGCACTCCCACACTTTCACACAGTCAAAACAAAATCAGTGCTCCAAGCCTGCAAATAGGTGCCTGACATGTTCCAAAACATCCCTTTTGGGTGAAGTGGTATGACCATGTTGACCCTCTTGTATGTTATTGGATGAAGTCTCTTCTGTCAAACCACTTTCACCAAAGGGGTGTTTTCAAAAATGTCAAGTGCCCTGTTTGCTGGATTGGGGTTCTAATAATACATGTCTTACTTAATGAAGTTTGGAAATGCAAATTTAGGTGTGCAAATCACACAGCTTGTCCTCTGCTCCAAATCAAAATCCACGCACAGTTATATCTCCATACTGCTGTAGCTGGGCGAAATCTACATGTACCTGCCCATCAACAACAGCTCTGTGCATCCGGGGTTGTCGCCCCAACACACAGTAAAGTTGATACAGGCAAAAATGTCAAGTAGCTGCGTCATGACTCCCAGTCAGCCATTTTCCTTGTCAGGTCAGAGCCACACTTGCAGGCCATCCAATATCCGACTGGTTTCATTATATTTAAGGAACACGTTTCGGTTCAAACCATAATGTGTTGGCTCTGTTGATAATGTGTTGGCCCAAACTATATAGCTGACCCAACAGCCATCTGACAGCTGGTCCAGTAGTTCAGGTTCTAGTTTACTGTCTTAATAGTAAGCTGTTAGGAGCCATTTGGGCACTAGTTCAGTTTAATCACACAGGTGTCTGTCACCAATGGAGTCACTGTGAGTGAAAGCCCAGGCAGTTCTGGCTGGCTTCCTCTTCGGTTGTACGTGGGAAGGTCTGCCAGCAACCTGCAGATGGCCGTGGGTTTCCGCCAGTCTCTGTCCGGTCTCCTCCCACCGTGATGCTGGCCGCCGGTGTAGATGTGAAAGAGCCCTGAGTGTGATGTAAAACACCAATGAAAAAATAAGTGAGTAGTGAAGTGTTAGGTGTTAACTCAAACCTTGTTTTGACCCTTAAGGTCATGGTAAGGTTATTTTAAGGTAATGGGTTAAACCCTAAGTTGTCGACCCTAGAATTGTCTTAGTTTCGCAGCTCCTGTTCACCTGTACTAAATTCAGGCCTATCACATACAGGATTTGTTCTTGTGTTTTCCAGCCAATAAACAGAAGCAGCTGCGGAAGGGCGTCCGAGAAATCCAGAAGTTCATTCGCAAAGGAGAGAATGGGTTTGTAGCGAAAAATTTTCCTTGAAGAGTTTGATTCTCTGTCAGCCTACACTCTCAGATAATGGGATGAATTGAAACAATAAAAATATAACAGTGTCATCAACAGACATATACACCTGTGCTCTTCTGTAAGCCCATTTGAAAGCCTGTAACTTTACATTGGATTTACATGTATGTGGACAATGCTGCAAATAGGTGCCTCAAATTTTTGACAACACCCCTGTGGATGAAATGGTATGACCATGTTATACATACTGGACAAAGATTTCTTAGGTCATATCATTTTCACCAAAGGGGTGTTTTCAAAAGGTCAGACCCCTATTTGCAGTCTTGCATAGATGACACGCGTCTCTCTGGATTGTCCTTTAGTTTCAATGCTTACAGAGAATTAAGGCATTTCCACATTAAGTCCATCAGGTTCTTTCGGTACACATATGGAAGGAAGTAGGAGGATTTCTGGTAAAGTTCCATTATAAGTTTTTAACCAGTGTGTGCAGTACAAAGTGTCAGTTGTTCCTGCAAAAATTTGACCCCTAAGTTACAAAATCCTTGGCCTTAGTTGCTAAGCTGAAACTCTCCTATCAATTAATCGATCAGTTGGTGCCATGTTGTGTTTTTGGACTTGTAACCCACGGAGGTAATCAGTCGTTTGGGCTAACCAGTCAGTCAGTAAGTCAGTATTCAGCCCAGTTTCCTCCAACTATAAAGCTGGGCGCCATCGTATAAGTGAAGTATGTTTGAGTACAGAGTGAGACACCAATCAAATAAATCAATCAGTCAATCAATCTCTCGGTCAGTCAGTGTCAAACTTTTGGTTTACAGACTGGTGATCCTTGCTGGTGACACAAACCCCATTGAGGTGATCTGCCACATGCCCCTGGTCTGCGAGGAGAAAGGAATGCCCTACTGTTACACGCCCTCGAAAGAGGTAGGCCTTAAAGCATCACCATAATTACAGACAGTCCCTTCAGCTCTCTTGCATGTTAAGACTCCATTGGGGGGAGGCGGCTCATTTCTTAAACCTGTGAGGAGGTCATAGGGTGTAGCAGGACCTTGTATTATTGTCACGTCAGAAGCTTATTGTAGCGTCTACAATGTTACAATTTATCTGCTGTATCATCGTTCTGTTTTCAATAAGAGACGGCACTGTTATGAGTTGAGGATGGAACGATTAACATCAATGAAATCACATAGCTGTTATTCAGGGAGCTGGACTTCCTTGTGCAGTGTATTACAAGTCTGTAATAGGGGAGTTTCGAGTTTGAACTCTGCCGCAGTTTTGTCGCAGAAGGTAAAATGACTTCAACTGTGTCATGTGACTTGTCAAAAATGTCAACCAATTTTGTTCACTTTAATTTAGCGATCAGCCGTCTTGCTGTATTAGAAAGGTACAAACGACCTCTCCTTTGTTAAGGAGCGTCTTAAGTTAAAAAACTACCAGATCCTTACTTTTCCCTATTGTATGTCTAGTCTAAATAACTTTTTTTCAGAAATCAGAAATAGTTTCCTAACATTTTTGACAGTCACATGGTACAGTAGGGCTTTTCTTACCTTTAAGGATAAAAAGAGTTCAAACTCGAAACTCCTCCATTAGGCGTGTGAAAGAAAGCCAGCAGTGTTTTCTGTTTGGGGCGCGGAGGGGGATCCGATTATTCTCTGCTACACAGCAAACCTAGGGCCACTTTCTTAAGCCACTTTGTTGGTAACTTTTCTCTCGTCTAGGTTTTAGCGCCATAAAGAGACGTGATTATCAGGAAAAGTTACGAGAAATCAATGTGAGTTTTGAGAAAGTGGGCCGTGTTACCACACAGTATACACGGTTACGGTGCTGCGTGGCACTGAACACAAGCATCCCTGCACAGTATCACATTTCGAAACCATATGGTAATGCAAAGCAGCTGTATGCTGCTAAGCAACAACTGTATGGTGCTATGAGGCTGTTATATGCTTCTCTGTGGTTGAGATGCCTTCTTTGTGGTTGAGGTTCCTTCTCTGTGGTTCATGTGCCTTCTTTGTGGTTGAGGTTCCTTCTCTGTGGTTCATGTGCCTCCTGTGTGGTTCATGTGCGTTCTCTGTGGCTGAGGTGCCTTCTCTGTGGCTCATGTGCCTTCTCTGTGGCTCATGTGCCTTCTTTGTGGTTGAGGTTCCTTCTCTGTGGTTCATGTGCCTCCTGTGTGGTTCATGTGCGTTCTCTGTGGCTGAGGTGCCTTCTCTGTGGCTCATGTGCCTTCTCTGTGGCTCATGTGCCTTCTCTGTGGCTGAGGTGCCTTCTCTGTGGCTCATGTGCCTTCTCTGTGGCTCATGTGCCTTCTCTGTGGTTCGTGTGCCTTCTCTGTGGCTGAGGTGCCTTCTCTGTGGCTCGTGTGCCTTCTCTGTGGCTGAGGTGCCTTCTCTGTGGCTCGTGTGACTTCTCTGTGGTTGAGGTTCCTTCTCTGTGGTTCATGTGCCTTCTCTGTGGTTGAGGTTCCTTCTCTGTGGCTCATGTGCCTTCTCTGTGGTTGAGGTTCCTTCCCTTTGGCTCATGTGCCTTCTCTTTGGCTCATGTGCCTTCTCTGTGGTTCATGTGCCTTCTCTGTGGTTGAGGTTCCTCCTCTGTGGTTCATATGCCTTCTTTTGGTTCAGGTACGCCCTTTACAAATGGGGTGTAAGTTACAGTGCAGGGCAGAGACAACTTCACACCTGTCAGAAACAGAAACGATACTGCAACCAAACTGAGAGCGCACAGGTCCGTGTTTGTTTTCTCGGCAGTCACTTCAGCTGTGAAACATGTGCGCGACTAAAAAAATCGAAGACCTGTCACATTAATATCAAGACAAGTCACAAGAAAACTAGATTCATTGGAGGTCGCGATTTGTGTGCGGTAATAAGCGACTCCAGAAGTTAGCGGTGACATTTGTCGATATCATCCTAAAGCCGGCAGTGGCGCAAGTCAAGCCGGCTATGTTTTGACTAGTCCCGTCAAATGCTGGACCCCTGCGCTGCCCACTAGAGCTTGCATCAGACAGCCCACCAAAGCAGCGACACAAAGGTGGTCCTGTCTTAGAGAGACCGGGCACATCTTGCCAGGGTTTGTTAACCCACAAAAATGGCGGCAAAGACAGTGATGCGCATGAGGGTGAAAAACAAATTAACACTCCCGGTATGAAATGGGGAATGCATTGAAGCACGGGAAGACAACTCGAGAATTAATGCTGCAGGTAATTGTTGTTCAGCGAGTGATTTACGATGACAGATTGTGGCACGAAGTGGTGTGAAGTAGCGATGTTGTCCCAAAAACATTGACGTCTCGCGTCTGCGTAAGTCACTTGATGCGCCTATGTATCGTTGATATTATTAGAGCATAGGGCCGTGTCTTTTAAAAAACACGCGATTTTAGCGATAAAACCATTAACTCGGCCCTGTACTGTGTGTCAGACGTAATCGTCATGACGACACATGCTGTAGAATTAGGGCGCCATGGTAGTTATGATTGACTGAGTGTTACACCCTCTTCGTAGGACGGGCCCCTTGACTTCTCTCCATTTGGCAGATGCTACTTTGTGTGTAGAAGTGCAGATAGGAAAGTTTGGGTTTGGGACCGCCTTGCTGTACTTCTTAATTCCAAGAAGTAGAGCTCACTCCCTGTCTCAGATGTTCATAGCACTGACATGTTGTGACCATCTGGGACCATTTTCACAAAACTTGGTATGAGCATATCCCTCCCCCCCCCCCCGCCCCAGCAACCCACCCTATCTTTATTGGGTTACAACCAGGACACTGTATATTTACGGAGAAATTTCCATCAGTGTGAAATTGTCCCCTGATTGCTTGTTCACATCCGTGTAGACTGCGTTTTTTAAAGTCTAAAGGCTTTTTAAGAGGTTTATCAAGTAACTTGCAAAGGTTTGTGGTTTACTGCGGTTTTCTCCAAACATAAACTCGAGTGCTGACAGATAGATGAAACGTTCTCCAGCATGGCGTTGAATCTAAACCGATGAAGTCCGGCCTAATACATCGTGTGTGTTGATTTCAGGACCTGGGTGCAGCCTTGGGGTCAGTTCGCCCCACGTGTATGGTGATGGTCAAGCCGCATGATGACTACCGAGAACTCTACGACGAATGCTCTGCCGCCGTCTCTGGACTTCCACTTCCCGTCTGAGGGAAAGTCATCACAGACAAGGGATCATCTTCACAGACAAGAAACCATAAACAAACATTTAGACTTATGTCTCAAAAACTTTGTATTGTTATGTGTTTGTGGGCATTGGAAGCAAACATACTGGTAACATCATTCCAAGCTGTGTTATGGAGTGAACAGCTAGAGTTCAATCTCATTTGTGTTTTTTTTTGTTTTATTTTTGCTTCTGAGAGACTGTCTGCAAGAGGAGTGAGATAGGACTCGTGAGATATAACCATGTAAATAACAGGTTATCCAGATAATCTTCATTGGCTGTTTGTGGGGAATGGTAAAGGTTAGGGTGCTGCAGTTGTTTCTCACTCGCTGTTGTGAATTAAGGCAGCAGATGCGTTTGTGAGCGTAGGGGAAAGTGGCGTTGTTGTTGGTTAACCTGTGCGGGTAAACCTTTCGTTCAGGCTCTGCTAAAGTAACTCGCGTGTGGCTCAGATTGTGATTGAAAGAAATTTTTCAAGTGACGTTTTAATCATTAACTGTTGAGAGAGTGGCTGTGTGGTGGTTGCCAAGTGCACATCTCCATGGTAGGTAATTGCATTCCAATGATGCGTTTTCACACCAAAGTTGATATGTATCATGGTTAGAGAGAATAAGGCAAATAGCCGTGTGGTTAATGAGCGCTGAATTCTTTTATTTTCCTGTTGGCGACACCTCCAAAAATGGGTGGACTGGACAGGTCGGCCATTTCGTCGCCACATGAATTAAATTTTCTGTCAACTTTGGCATGTCGGGTTGCAATTTTAACAGAGGCACTGATAGGCTTCTGTCAGTGCCAGGTTTCTGAAATTTCCTGCTCAGACATTCAGTATGAAAAGCAGGTCTTATGTCATATATCCTTTACCACATGACCAAAACGGCACCCTCAAAGAGCTACTGTGGTGTGAAAACACCTTTGTCCTTAAAGCAAGGTAAAATGGTGAAGTTTGAGGTCGTAGAAACTTTGCACTGTATTAAAACAGATGTTGCACATTTTGTCAGAGGATACAAAAACAAGATTTTTCTGTCCTTTTCAGCTTGGGTGGTGTGATGTCACACTCGAACACACGACGTCACTAATGATTGACTTGTATTCGCAAATGACGCTGTCCTTTCAAACGCTCTTGATGTCATCCCTGTATAATTGTCTGACTCGATCTCACATCTGCCTGATTCGACGTCGTGTAAAGAATATTACTATGTCACATCAGGAAAATTTTACGGACACAGTCAAACAATTTGTTATTTAAGGATTAGTGAATTATATGAGTTAGTGTTATTCATCGAAAATCCGTTTGAACCATGTGTTAGCTTTGTTCCGTAGGATTTCTTGCATATAAGTTTAATGTTTCTACGTATTTTGTGTTCTGACCAGAGTGGCACTTCATAACTCCTGGCTAAAGGAGTAATCTCAGATGTGCTGGTAAGTATAGAAGGTAAATTACCCAGAAAGGTGTTTTTTTTCTTTGATGCAGTGATGGGTCGAATGATTTCGGAAATACTTGAACACGCATTAATGATTGATCTTTAAACAGTTTACACCAAATGTTGATTTTCATAAGCTGGCGTATATATACACGTCCCAGGCTAGTTTGTAGTACATTTCTCTTCTGACGGACATACGACAGAAAAAAGTTGAACTGTGATTTTAAAACCACTGAATTCACTTTGCAATCTAACGTGAAGTGATGATCGTCATCAAGTTTCTGTGTCCAGTTCCATATTTCCTCTGACATGAGTCCAAAGCTGCTCCATGGAAGCTGCACAGGATTGTTTTGAGAAAGATGTATTCTTAAGTCGTGCTTTCTGGTGGTATTTACAAGAAAATGTAGGTGGATTATTTTATTTTGCCCATTAGCATCCCGCAGTCATACAAAACAGTAATTTCTTCTCCATGCAAAGAAATTCAGACTTTAAATCAAGCTCATGTATCCATTTTTTCTTTTTTTTTTTGTCAGACCTGTTTTTGCCGATTGGATTTTTTTCATTGTTTGTACTATTGTACTTAAAATGAACAGTGCTGTAATCCATAAATCCCGACAGAATGGAACAAGTTTTTCACCTTTTTTAGTACGACTAGCTTCTTGTTTGGATGTTTGGACTGGATGTCTTTTCAAAAGCAGTTCTCATAAGCACAAAATGACCCCCAAAAAAGAGTTCTAAGTTCAAGGGAGATAAATATTATACCACACTTGTACAAAAAAGTCATAATTTAAGGTTTAAGGTTTGAGACACAAGTGTGCGTGTCAGTTGACTTCTCATTGCACAAGTTGTGGTTTGTGGACGATAGGTAACCAGTGTAACTGTTAAAATGGCAGCTAAATGTGCATTGAAGGGTAGTGACACAGGTACCTTGACACTGTCAAAATTGCAGCGAGAAAGTGTTGGGGCATTTTCAAAATAAAATCTTTTAACCATGAAATGAGAAGACTTGTTTCATTTTCTCATGTTAATTTTTTTTAACCAGTATGTTCCATTCATCCTTTCAGAGTTCAAGTTCGAAAAAAATTCATGGTTACCCTCTAGCTCTAATAGGCTCTTGAACAATTCTGTCATTGGTTCAAAAAAAAAAAAAAAAGGAAAAAAATCTTTTGGGGCTTTTCGACTGGTGTGCCAGGGGGCTAGTGTTCCAGCACAGTGTGACAACCCAGGAGGCTCTCAGCAATGCGATTGCTGCAAGTTCAAGTCCAGCCCATGTAGACTTCCTCTCCGGTCAATATGTGGGAAGGCCTGCAAGCAACTTGTTGTGGGTTTCCTCTCACCAAAACGCTGTCTGCCATGTCTTGCATGTACAGTGCTGCCTGACTGGAACGCCATGCTGAAGACACCAGACTGACACCGTCGCAGTATTCTCACTCCAGCCTGATTCCTGCTAGGCCCATTTTTCTTATGCTGAACACCACGATAGGTAGTACACGTATCAAGATCTCTGATCATCATAGAAACCACACGCGGTATTTGGACAGGTCAGAAATACCTCGGGCATATTTTAAGGCATTTATGATGATGTTCTGTTAAAGGCATCATGAGATATGGATCTACTTTTAGTTTCTGTGTGGGCAGCATGAGGAAATCAAACAGGATGAAACTGATCAGTAATGACGGCTTCCAGAATTTGGGTCAAGGAAGTATGTTTTATATTTTCACTTGGAAATTTTCAAGTCAATTCAAATAGATGTGCACAAACCTGTCTCACACCTAATTCACATGTATCGTACCCTACAAGTCACAGCCACAAAAATGGATACTTTTAATAATGCAGTGTGTGATTTGGTGCACCGGGTAGCCGGTTATTTACCAAAGAATCACTGTGGCCTATCCCATCCAAGCTTATTTCAGTCCAGAAACAGGCACAGATGTTCCAACTGGATTACTGATATTAGGCACGACATGCTTCGGGATTGACCCCTGGATCTCTCCGTTACACAGCTGATGCTCTGCTCACTACGCCACCACAGCTGGAAAGGAAGATTGTCAAGAAACCTCGTATATAAAGGTGAGGTGGTTTCCTTCAGACTCTATCTGGTTTCCATCCATAAACCTTTAATACCCCCATTGTAAGCGAAATATTCGAGTACAGCGTAGAACTGATGTGGAAAAATAAAAACCAGCAAAACTTCTTGATTCATTAAAAGAAACAAAACAAACACTATCTCTTTAACAATACTTACCGTAAATGATCTAACCCTTCGCCCACAACTATGCTGACCATTTTGGCAGATTCTGAGAGTTCTTTTGGGCTTAAAAATATATTTTGATGTTTGCTCCACAAGTAGGATATCTTATTGGCGAAATTTACGCTTCAGCACCAGAAGTAAAATTTTACGATACTTATTTGCATCTAATAAATGATCTTTTGGGGATGAAATCTGGGGTCATTTAAGCTGTAACTCTAAAGAATTACACTATGAAAAAAAAAAACACTTGCATGCTGTATTCTATAAATTCAATAATATACATTTTTACAAACTTCTAAAACTATTGTGGAATCAGTGTTGTCCACTATGGCACTAAAGATGAGAAATGTTCTTAGTAATTGACTAAAAAACAAACCAAAGCATGAAAATGACGACCATGATTCAGTTTGCTATGTTCTTGGCCAGATGTTCACTTGATCCTACCCTTAGGATTACCATACATCCATAGGTCTCACATCATGCCACAGGTCATGCAGTTAATATAATGCAGCTACATGTGTTTTTGAAATTCTTCATGGATATGCAATGACAAAAATGATGAAAGTGGTCACTGGTGGGAGGTTTTTGGATCATTCCAACGGACTGGTTGCCCTTGATATAGGTTTTGTCGCAAGCAACGTGTTGCCGTGGCTACAGGATAAGGAGATAACAGCGAACGGGTCCTCACCAGTGAAGGTCACGGGATGCGGGAAGGAGGTTTCTCCATCCCGCCTGCCCAGGCGGCCCCGCGACGCCTTTCCCCAGGAGAACACGCCTCCTTCTCGCGTGACTGCCACTGTGAACGTGTCCCCACAAGCCACGGCACACACAGAAAAGTCATTCAGAGCATCCACGAATCGTGGCAGGCAAAAGTCTTCCTCAGACGTCTCTTGAACTCCTAGCTGACCGAACTGATTTGAACCAAAGGTGAAACACCTGCCATCCACTGTTACCAGAGCGGTGTGCGATGTTCCCATGGCAACCTCCTTCACAGCCAATGAGCTCAGAGGCGGTGTCATGACTGGGCTGAAGCTCAGGACTTCCTCCACCGACTGTGCTGGAGTATTTTCCCCTCCTGCGGCTGTAACCAAAACTTCATCCATGCCCAGTTTGTTGTAGCGATTGCTCCCACAGCACAGAAGCTTGTTGTCCGATGTCAGGATTACGGAGCAGTCGACGCCGCAGTGCACAGAGCGCGCGCTCAGACTGTTGGGGATGGGTACAGGCTGTGGGGTGCACTGCGTCTCCTGGTTCCCCAGCCCTAAACGCCCGTTATCCCCTCGCCCCCAGGCGAATACCTCATGCTCATTGGTCACCGCCAGTATGTGCGATGCCCCACACGACACTTGCACCACCTCATACCCCAAAAGTGCCTCCACAATTTTCGCCTGAGACACCTCGTTGAAGTTTCCGTGTCCCAGACAGCCATTGGCGCCGCTCCCAAACGTCATGAGGATGCCTCTGTCAGTGAGACAGGCCGTGAAGAGGTCTCCGCAAGCCACATGCTGAATCACCACGGCTGACTGCCCCTCCAGGTAACGCGGCACGAAGCTAGGTGCCTCTGTCGACGTCCCGGGAAGAATCCCCTCACCGACTCCCAGAGACTCCCAAACGAACAGGCGGCCGTTTCGTGTCACTGCCGCCTTCTTCGACCGTCCTGCGGCCACCTGCATCACCTGTGTATCACTGCTGGGTAGTGGGAGCTTAACCGGGGCATTTAGCCCACCGCCCCAGCAGTACACAGAGCTGAGCATGGTCGGCTTCCCACTGAGCGAATCCCGCGCCAGCACGTGGCTTCCCCGGACAGACATCCTACCGCGCGCTGTGGCTGGGAGGCTGGAGACAGGGCGATGGACGCGCGTGCACGGAATCCTGCCCATGTCGGTGTGAAGATTCATAATAGGGTTAATCAGCAGTGGCTGGGCCATAATCTGGTTGATGTGTGGGCGCTTAAGCGGGTCGTGGTACAGCATGCTGAGGATCAGCGCCCTTAAGTCCTCACTGTACGTCTCCGATATCGGCGCAAACGTCCCACGCATGATCTTCAGCACCAGTGCTGGCAGGTTGGCCGCCTCAAAGGCCCTCTTTAGGCTTGTTAGTTCATACAGAACACACCCCAGTGCCCAGATGTCGCTCTTTTGGTTGTAAGGCTTGCCTTCACACAGCTCTGGAGATATATAGCTAGGCGTCCCTACCACAGTGTACGCTTTACTCTTACTGCTCAGAACCTTGGAGATCCCAAAATCCCCTATCTTCACCACCTGCAATCAACAAGCACATTATATCTGTTATTTATTTGATTCTTTTTTACGTCTTACTCAAGAATGTTTCACTTATACTCCAGCATTCTGGTGGGAGGAAACACGAAAGAGCCCTGGAAAACCCTCGACCATCTGCAGGTTGCTGGCAAACCTTCCCACGTACAGCTAGAGAGCAAGCCAACCCAGGCTGGACTTGAACTCAAATCAACCCCAATGGTGAGAGGCATGGGGTCATTACAATGCACTACTGCAATAACTGCAAGTACATTATACCATTATATAACAATCAGTTTTGTTTCAAAGCCACCTTCAAGAAGTCTTCACTCAAATGATGGTGGTCAATTTTACAGGTGAAGTCACGAGAGCAGCGTAGGATCTGACTAGAGAGTTGTGGAGTTAATGTTGCCGCCGACTGTTTGCTCTCTGTCCCTGTTCTCAGATGTACTTTGTGAACAGTTGGATTCTTCAATGAGCTGACGTCGTTAGCCTCTACAACATGACATAAACAGCGATGTCAAAATCACAACTCCCGTTAGGTCGCAACTGACCTAACTGCCTAGGTGGTCTGGCTGTTAGAGTGTCCACCTTGGGAGATCCAAAATCAAACCCAGGCTGTGTCACACCAAAGATTTTAAAAATGGTACTTGTGCTGCCTTGCTTGGCGCTGAGTACTCAAAGGTTAGAACGAGGGAACAGGACTGGTCGGCTCAGTGTCAGTGTAACTTGGTGGGGTGTCATATCTGGTGTCTTCGGCATGATGTTCCAGTGACAGCACCACTTTGGCGGCATGGACTCGCCGTGCCACAAGAAGACACAATGTATATACATTCTAAGGAGTTCTCGTTACATGAGTTGAGTTTGAAGTTAAAGCCAAGCACAAATACAACCAACCAACCTGTTTCTTCTTGTCAAGCAAGATATTCTGGGTTTTCAGGTCACGGTGCAAAATCTGTTTCGAGTGTACGTGACGCAACGCCAGGACCATCTGTGCAAAAAACTGCAGTATCTCTTCCTCGTCTAACAGATTCCCGTTGCGCTGTTGCAGGTATTCGAACAGCGTCCCTCCCTGAGCATACTCCATCACAATCATTAAGGCTTTGTCCTCCAAGAAGTTTTCGTAGTACTGGATAATGTAGGGGTGATCTAACATGGACAAGACCTTCACTTCGTTCAGCGCCGCTTGCCGCTCCTCTTTCGTCATCTGCTCGACAGGAATCTGTTTAATGATCACCAGTTTTTTGTCTGTGTGCCTCTTCGTCAGGTGAACTGTGCCGTAAGCCCCACGACCAACAACGCGGATTTTTTCGTATTTTTCCATGTTACAGGCTCAATTTGTAATTTTCCACCTTACACCAGACTTTAAACAGGAAAAGAATCAGTTACATTGTAATGTCAAGTGAATGCACAGTTCCTGTGTCATAAATATCATGGACAAAAAAATTTCGTCCACATGATGCTTTGTACAGTTTAAAACTACTTCATTCTCAATTACTGAACTTTTCGTGGCATGGTCTAGGGATGGGAAGTCAATATCAGGGATTTTGGTGTTCAAATCTTCAGAGTTAAACACTTTCAAGTTACAGGCATGTCTGTCAACTCGACAGAAGTGCCACTTTGATACTGTGTCTGTCTGCTAAACCTTCCTCATCACTTCGGGAATTTTTGCACAGAAATGTCCAGCAGTTAATTAACTTTCCGTCTCCCCTAAAGCGTGTGAATGGCATTCCAAAAAATCGTGCGTTCGTTTTATTAGTGTGACTTTGTGACAATCATGACGTTTACTACTGCAGCCTGCTATTACAGTTACACGAAAACATCAACTGACACAGTCGTAGGAGATGTTGACCTATTTTTTTTTCTCAAGCTTCAAATTGCTCCATGCCGTCTGAACTAAATCTGGACTTGTCCTCAGTAGTCTTGACGGCAAAAGGCTTGTTCTTGTCGGCTGTGCGGCCGCTCCTCAACGAACTGTTCAGTCAAAATCGTGACGATTTTTCTTTCAAATTTCCAAGAGGCCGTCCAAAATCTCGTCAAGTTCTCTCCGACATGGTCCAGACGGCCGACAGACTGTGCGCATGTGCAGTGCGCTACTTCCGGCTACTACGGCCTACGCGCGAAATGGAGCCGAAGTAAACATATCTTCTGGGTAAGTTGATAACTTTTCTCGTCTGTCTGTCGGCAGTTTCACACGATCGCGGGCGCAGCGTGTGTCAAACGATAGGACGATCATTTCTCTGTGTAGACCAGCTTGTTGGGAGGGCTGATCGTTGCTCGACTGAGCATGTCTTTGTAATTTTCTTGTCGGTGGCAGAAGCCGGCATCGCGTACATGAAATGGCAACACTGAAAATGATGTGTCCCAAAATTAGCCTATTTTTTTTTTTTTTTTCCTCGTGGCTTCCGAAGGCTAACTTATGGTTATGAATAGATTTCTTGTACCGTTGCGGTAACACTCGAAGAAAGTACTTGGTAGGCTGTGTTGGTTTCAAAGATTGTTTTTTAGTGCAAGTTTGACAGTCTTTCGGGTTTTGATGCAAAGAATTTTTTTTCGTTCAGGCTGTACACCAGTAAATGGGGCCGTCAGGGAAGCGGGGGAGGGTGGAGAGGGGGGTCTCCGCGTTACACTTACAGAACCTCGAGTTAACCTGAAGACAGTCCGGGATTTATATTGAAATTTTGCGTGGTAGAAAACAGTAATAAAATCAATAAAAAGAAGAAGAATATTGCAGCTTAGCACATATAGGCAAAAAATGTGTAGAAATGTTTAATGTGTGTTAAAAATTATTATTGGTAGGCCTACTGTGTCAAATATTTTGTTATTTTCCCTTGAAATATGTGTAGAATGAAGAAGTCGGATTAAAAGACATCATTACAAGACTTTTAGAACCTCCTGAATATAAAGTTAAATAAAAAGAAATATTAAATGAAGAAAAACAAGAACAATTTGTTTCATCCGATTTCCTGGAAGTCGGTGAAAAAGAAGACAGCTGTATTTTATCTAAAATTTTGGTCATGGCTAAGTTAAATAATTTTACCTGATTCTGGGACTTTTATTAATCTTAGAATGGTATTTGGACATGCGGACACTTCCCCTGCTTGAGGCAGCAGCAAGCAGAAGAGGCGGTGAAAGATAACACTGGAAGGGATAGGAAAATGAACAACACTGGTCAATATTCTGAGAACTACGGCTTATAATAACCAGAAATTACAGTATGTTTTGCAACAGAAAAATCTCCTAAGCGTATGTAAATACATATGAGCCTTAAAGAAACCTAGTTTTGGACTTAAGAAGCTGTGAAGCAGAGTTCCCTATTAACTCCCATGTTATTTTGATAATGTTTTCATCGCCGTGTCTACGCGAGCAAATCACGTTGGCTGGAGTTAAACCACTAATGCCCAGATTTTTGCAGTCTTGAATTCTGAGATTTGTTGGAAAGGTTAAGGGTTTGTATGATGTCCTGTAAAATCCTAATATTAAACAGAAAGTAATATTTTATGACTTTCGCTTGCTTCTAAAGCTGCATCTTTCCCAAATTTTTAGGGTAGATACGGTGTGACTTGAGTGAATACGTAGAGAAGTACTGTTTGCGTAACTGTGTATACATGTCAGTGATAGTGGTTTTACTTCCCAATGACAAAGTCTATTGAGACAAATAGGCTATGTTTGGAAAGTGATGTAATAGTTTTAACACTATCTGGTTTTTCCTTGACATTAAATCACAGTGTCACAAGGAGTCAGTATTATGTATGGTGCTATACAGAATGGCATGTTTACTGTTAGGAGATTGGGTCTTGACCACTTGTAAGAAAAAATCAGGAGTCATAGGAGAAACCCGAATCTTGCAACCATACCGTGTGACATAGCGAAGAAGGACTTCCATACAAAGTTGGAGCGGGCCATGGGCCGTGGTTACAGGTACTTGACTTAAAATTGAGTGGCTAGGACAAGTGACATGCTGGATCAAACCCTGCCCTGGACATTGAATAATTGTAGAGTTACTGCTTGTGGGGCCTACCAGTGATAGTAAGCATTTCACAGGGCTCGAGTGGCCATTCAGGGCTTTATTTTCTTCATTTTTTACCTGAGTTCAAAGGATTCCCTTAAATTGTCTTTGCTGGAAACCACCAAACTCTTGTTCAAATCTAGTATCACAAGAATTTGATCCAAGAAAAGATGTGAAAGCATGTAAAAGCTATCACATTTTTGGGGTTTCCATGTTCATAACTTTAATGGTCTCAAGCAGGGCTTTTTTTAAAACAGTAAAAGAATAAATTTGAATTCGACTTCTTTATGGAGAGCAGTGTGGATTCCCGTAGATTTTATTTACAGGAGTCATGTCGAAAATTCGATTCTCAGATTCCCATTAAAAGTAAAACCCTGCTGTTTGCACAGTGTGACGTTCATTAAAGACTTCTTGGCTTGCATCCCTATGGATTTTTCGAGGAAGTTTCTTTATGGAAACTGACTTTCAACAAATTTTTTCACCGGCATTGTATTAAAAACTCAGTACAAAATTTTTCTGAAAGTCAATTTGCCGATATTTCTAGTTGTGGTTACAACAACGAGAAAGTGGCTAGAACTATACTCCTAACTATGATGGGCATATCTGCACATCAGATTGGGCAAGTTCATCAGTAACTGGCCAGAGGTTGTTGGTTTTTTTTGCACCATGGTTTCCGCTATCCATAAAACTGGCTGTTATCATATAAACTTAAGTGAAAATCTTATGAGTGTGGTGTTAAACAACAATCAGATACATGTAAATTTTATACATGTAAAATCCGTGCCATTCTAAATCCTCTGAATATTTGTCTTTAAAACATAGCAAGACAGATTTGCTGTGGTACATCTTCAACGGTAAATTGTGAGCAGTAAACATGTACACGTATGAATTGAATGGTGAGGTAATAAGTACACATTATGATTAATGTCACTTAATTAATATTTACGGGACCCTGATTATTTTATCATCCATGACACAAGGTTCATGACATGATTGTATGAGTATTTTTTAAAACATTGGATTTACTGGGTTTTAGTGGCTGTAATTTAGGCAGTAGAAAGTTGAGAAAAAATGTATACAAGCATACAGGCCTGCCAGCAACCTGCTGACTGTCATGGGTTTCCCCCGGCCTCTGCCCGGTTTACTCCCACAATAATGCTGACAGCCGTCATGTGAGTGAAGTATTCTTGAGTAGGGCATAAAATAAATAAATACAATACAAGCATGGACAAGTTTACATACATGTTTTCATTCAGGTTTCTATGCATAGAATCACTATGAGGTAATCACAACTTTGAAGTCGGTCAGTCAGAAATGTTGTGTTGTACTGGGCCACGTGCACATTGTTTTCAAGACCATCCTCCATGCGGTAAAAATTTAAAGCAAAAACAAAAAAGAGAGAGAGAAAAAAAAAAAAGGACAGAAATGAAGTTGTGACAGCAAAATGCACAGCAGACTTAACACACATCAAGAAGCTTGAGTTGGCTAAAGGTATAAAATGAGCCTTATTTCAAAAGAAAAAAAGCAAAAGTGCCTAGGGGGAGAGTAGGTGTTCATTTGACCTCTCTAGTTATGACGTTCGTATTACGTACAAATACTCTGTAAACAATTCCAACACCTTTTGTGAAAAAGAAAAGAAGAAAAGAAAAAAGAAAGACAAAGTAACGGTGTGTCTGCAATGGATGGACATGTTTACCTGAATGCATGTGGTTATACTGTAACAGAGCACATAATGTAAACCAGAGCTCAGCTTTACCAAGTAACCTGAATGATCTAAAATTTCGTCCATGACCAAATTGCTCACTTTTCCTGATTCTGGGAGTTCCGTTGATTGTAGGAAGGTGTTTCAAGGTTTGTTTGGAAGGTAGGATGATACAGTACCCTACTAGAAAAATGTAAGTTTTGGCACCAAATGCTATATTTTATAACTTGTATTTATCTCTAAAAATGCAATTTTATGGATGCATTACATTGCATAGATGCACATTATGTTCATGTAATCTCTGTAGACTGAACTGTCTGGAAAAATCAAATTTTATTACCTGCAACCTCAAAGACGGGTGTTGGTTGCCCTGCGGGCTCCCAGGAAAAATCCTTAAAACTGAGCCTGGCATGAAGTTGCATTAATGATTATGGCTTAACGCCACATGGGCAATGTTTCCGCCATATCTTGGCGAGTGTTGTAAATAGGGCACTTGTCTTATCCTTATATTGCTGTAGTCTACCTTTGTGTTTACCTGTACATCATCACTGTGGCACTTGTTCACATGTTACAGGGCTGAGTTGTGGTCTGTGTTATGTGCTCTGTTGCATACATGTGCGTTTTCCAACCAGCCTCTGACATCAGCTGCTATATTAAGCTTGTCACTGCTTTCCTCCCTCCTCCTCCTCAGGCTTATTGATTGGACAGACTGGGTAGAACATGATGTGTGGGTGGGCGGGCAGGCAGTTGTGGAGAGGTGGCACAACATCAAATGACGCACATGTACATGTAGAACAAGTATGCAAGGAAAAAAAGAGAAAAGAAAAAAAAAACAGGGCTGAATTGCAGCCTCTGTTTATTTGTTATTGTGATTAAGAATGAAAATCTTGTGAATTCAAAGTGATCTGAGTGCAGACTTCAAAAAGGGAATGTGGAAGGATTCATATGTGCATAGAATTGCTGGATAATTTTCCATTTTAGCTGTACATGTATAAGTAAGCTTAGATGTGTAGGTGTGTATGTTTCGACAATGTCTGAAGTATTACAAGGGCTTTAAAATGCTGCTATACACATACCACATGTGACATGATAAGTGAAGGTAAAATGGTGTGGTAGCCTGTTTTCAGTTGCACATATCACAATTATGGAAGCCTAAGGTAACTGTAACAGAGCAGGCGAGCTGGTTGTTGGTGTTTGTGGCCACCAGTTACATGTATCTAAGCTTTCGGGAGGCTAGCTTGATAGGACCGACAGAAAAGGAACACAACACAGAAGTGGAGACATCTTTTTGTATGCTTGGCATTCTGTAATGACTGGAGACATAATACCATAACTCTGTGACTGTAACTCCTAACGGTTCTGCCTTCAAGATTCTAACTGCAAGACAGACTACAAGACTCACTGCAAGACTAAGGGCAAGCCTCACCGCCAGCACACGTTAGGGCAGGGCATTTATAGCCCCAGCCAGGACCTCATGGAAGATAATTGCTCAGCTGTGAGAGTTTCAATCAGCACAAGGCTAACTAGGATTTGTGTTTTTATAACATCAAAAACACTGTAATTACAGAGACTGTAATGCATACATCTAACAAATTTTAACCACTACTAAACTGTCCAGGTATACTGTATAAGCATGTTAAATATGAAAAATCTACTATATCTACTTTTCTAACTATACACAATCTAATCCCTAAGAAACAACTCAGTCATGTTTAAGTCTATTTTAAATCTATCATTTACCAATCTAGAATATAACAGTGACCATGTTAAAGTACATGATAGTAGGAACACACTCATACACAACATCCCTCCCTAATAGTATAAACTAGTTATGAATTTTACCCTTAAATTTGTGAAATGTAACACACCAATCTAGCAAAAGGGTGGGAAACAACAACGTCCTAACTACAGCCTTACTACATAACCTATATGGCAAAGTACTGGTTTCTTTGGTGTGAATGTAACTTTCATAAACCCAGACCAAATGAATGTTCTCAAATCTGAATGAAAAAAATTAAGCTGATATTTTTTGAGCTTAGAAACCACTGCATTAGTTGCATGTAAGTACGAAGAGCCAATAAATTCTTTATCTCAGCTTTAATCTCATAATGTTATTTCTGTCCTCCCCTCGGCCTGCCACTAATGTTTTCATCACAGGCTTTTTTTTTTCTTTGAACCAGACACTTATGTGTGGCTCCCATCTCTGCTTTGTCAAGTACGTTTCCATACATTTTATATCAGGTTATCATCATTACCTGACTCTAGTCCATCAAAAAAAAAAAATAACTACAGGCCTTCGAACTTGAAGTTGATGACACTTCAACTCACCTTTTGCACCCATTTCTGTGTCATTTTCCGGTTGAATCTCGAATCCTGTTTCCTTAATTTACTAACTTTACTGATGAAAGTAATTAACTGGCTGTCTCATAACCTACTCTTGGTCCTGAAATGTATCAGAGTTCTGCTATCAAAAACCTCTTGAAATTTATGACGTTTTTGTTGCCATTTGTAGCGTCCATTTCCATCTTCATAAACCAACCAAGTAAGGCATAAAAAACTTTCTGTTTCTTTCAATTTTGAATACGTGTAAGTTTGCGTGACACAAGTATGGACCTCATCAAGAGCAGTTCCATCTGTTTTGGGTTCGTGAGGAGATTTTTGGAGTAAGGACCCAGGGTTTGATGTATTTTGAAATAACACCCTGAGTTCATTTTGATTGACTCCGATTTGACAAGAATAAGAATGTTTAATACCAGCACCAGCATGTTTGACCACAATCTGTTGTAAGTCTCAGTCATCTGAACCTCCTTCTTACCATGCCTTGAGCAACTGTGATTGATAGGCAAATTCCAAGGACTTGGAATTCCTAAAGTCCTCTGACTTGTTCAAAAATTCTTCCACGGGATAATTTTGTCCTTGATATTTGCATGTTTCCAGCAGACAGTTTTCTTCACTTGTTTTCACTTCCCGAGGGAAGTGAGGGTCACTACTATTGTGTAGCAGCAGGGGCCCATCATCAAGCCGGAAGTGTCTCATCAGACAGACTCGTTCTTAGTCGATGTATATTTAATATGCTAGCAAGATATGAGGCCTTTGTAGTAAGAGACTTCCCTTACATGTGAAATAATCAACATAGAAATAACACCATGCCGCCAACAGTGATTCTACCCTTGGTTTTCTTTAACATTGTTAGAAATTTATGGCAAGCGATTTTGTTTTTATGGTAACCGATTACAGATACCCTAAACTCAGTTTTGTGAAACTGATAGGGGAATGCTTTCAGCAGTAACGTCACATCCCTGGTAATGTCTGTTGTTCCCAATGTTCCTTCTGTTTTCCAATTGAATTGTCTCCCATGTTATTTCTTTGCCTCTGAGATCCTCCTCACACTTTGTGTTGTATTGTCAATGGCAGAATGGTATTAGAAGTTAGAAATTAGGAGCTAGAAAAGAGGACGACTATCATATCAGTTATCCTGGAAATGAAAGCCCATTGCTATTGACACACACAGCAAGGTAAATAGAGAAAGCATTGAAGGCTCTGCAATATTACCTCCACAAACTAAAGAGCTCAGGTTCCAACAGCAAGCTTATCGACCTCCAAGTGATAGTATTTCTACTGTGTTAAGTTTACCATTACTGGTAAAAATATAATAATAATAAAAACCATAATGATGGTAACTAATACTATGCTAACTGAGCAACTCTTAAAAACTGAGTGGATGTGACCTAGTCGCACGAAACTGGTATATCGATGCACTGACGTGCCGGGCAGTACTGAGCCACACTGACTTGTGGTATCAAACCGTGGGTCCATCAGGCTATTGGCTGCAGAACATTAGGTTTTAAACGATGTTACTTTGTTCTGACTTGCGTAAAGCTGATTACTGTGAACAAGCAACATACAAGGGGATGATTCATAACAAACACACAGGTACACCCCATGGCAATATGTATCAAACAGTTTTGGTGCACTAGAAGCCTTACTTTGTAGGGCTGGTCGCCATTTCTCGCTTCTAACCCAGTGATCCAATGGAAATGCATGTATCACCAGCTTTCTGAATATGCAAAGATGTCACCGGTTTATTGGACAGGAAATTGATTGTTACGCGAAATTTTGAGTACAAACATGGCAGAATTATACCCAAGCAAGACATTTTCCTCAAAACTGTTGATAAAAAAGAGTGATGGCACAGTGGTATGCCGACTTCATTTATCTGTTCATCGCTGCACAAATCTTCCAGGTCAGGGTTTTATTTAAGACTTACAGACTGCAGACTTTGGGTGTTGAACTGCGAGCTCATCCAGGATGATACCAGGAGTGCATGAAGCTGACCTGCACGGTACAGTAGTACATTGTTAAATCTGGTGTCAGCTTCACTTGTGGAGCTGCATTGTAGATGTAATGCAGCATCATCACTGTTCTAGATGAAACAAAGAGTTTATAGGATAAGCCCTGTATATGCAGTTTTTCTCCTGCTTTTAGCATCTTGTAGATGACTAATAAATAGAGCCCTGGACGTACTGTGTTATGACCGTTTTGGTGTGAATGTGTAGTAGAGAGAGCGTTTTGTAGGAAGTCAAGGCCATGTCTAGAAAAATCCATGTTCAGAGGCACACAATTGCCCTAACATATTATTTTTTGTTGCTGAAATTTACGTTTTCTGGTGCCATATGTCATCTACACGTAGCTACCTTGCAAACAAACCTCAAGATATCTTTCAAAGGTCAATAGAACTCTGACAATGAGCAACTGAGTCATGGACAAAATTTTAGTTTCTCAGCAGTGCATGTATTTGTAGCTAATCTTCGAGAGCTACTTGATGTACATTGTGCTGTGATACTGTGACATGTGGACACCCCCCCTTGCTAGCCTCATTTTGACAAGTGGAAGTGGTGCAGTACTGCATAGACCATGTGTAGGTATGTGTGTCAGTGAGTTAAACACATCAGAGTCCAGGTGAGCCATTGAGGGGGAACATTGTTACACTATCACAGGTGAGGTATACCCGTGAGGCGCGTGGCTTACCCCCCCCCCACCTCCCCCCAGGGCTGGCCGCTGTAGCGTGCTTCACTGGTAGGCATGATTAGTCTAGAATTGTCCTGGTTACAAGTTTCTGCTATTCAGAGTCCCAACTCTGTGAAGCGAAATATTGGCGGTCTGCCAGCAGTGGTTACTCCATGGAGGTCCTGGAGTGGGGTGCTCGCTTGTCGGACTGCTGTGCTGATGTGTATTTTCATAGATGAACATTTCTTCCTCAAGGTACAAACATACCCGGACAAGACGTTCATGAGGTTGGCTAACTGACTGGCCAGATGCGGTTTATAGGTTACCGGTACTAGTCAGAGTCTGTCTGAACAGCGGGGATAAACTTGTCAGTGTTCGGCATGTAGCCCACATGTATGAATGTGACGAAATCCTAATCTGTGACCTGCACCATCCTGGGGCTGATAATTCTGTGCGGTGTGATCGATTATTGATCAACCTCGATAACAGGAGCGTTTTCTGTGAGCACTTGTCAGTATGTAGGTCAATATATGCATATGCCTCTTTTCTCTCTCTCTTCAGCACAACCTGGCTGCTCGGGTGGGCTGTCTGTAAGTTTGCTGGAGGAGGGTCCCTACCTGGGGGGGGGGGAGAGGGGGAGACATACACCCTTCAAACTTCTTCCCTTTGTCTACGCTGTATATATACATGTATATATATGTTCAGTCTGTGTACTGAGAAGCCTGCTGAGCCAATTTCATAAATTTCACCCCACACAGGAATATGTTGGTGGAGTGGCCTATTAATAGCAGGTGCTGCTATCCGGGTCAGATTTGCTTGGCTGTGCTGTAGGGAGGACGGTCAGTACTGTAGCCTAGGACTGTAGACTGCCAGTAGCTGGGTCCTCTGACTAAGCCAGTATCTCAGGCTACGTGAGGTGTATCCCTGTCAGACCTTGTGTGTGTTTGTGTGTGTGTGTGTGTACATACATTTTGTGTGATGATAATGATAATCACAGTATGTGATGGGTGGGAGGAATGGAGCGAGAGAGTTTGAGATGAGATGGAGTGGGGGTGGAAGAGGTGAGGTGATCCATAGGGCTCTTATTCTCAGCCAGGGTTTTTTTTTTCTAGTGAATTTCTTTCTAGAAACTCATTTTGAACAAATCAGAAAACTCAATATTTTTTCATCACCAATGTGCCAAAGATTCTATTCGTTTCATGAAAGCTCAATACAGAATTTGTCTAAAACTCAATTTTCCAATACTTCATGGTGTGGTAACCAGTGGCTGGAAAAACCCCTGCAAACACGCATGTACTAGAGGGATGAGAATTTTCAGCTGGTTTCAAGGGAAATTTCCAAATATTTAATCGTTGAACAAAAAGATTCCAAACAAATCGTTTAACTAATGGGGTGATGGTCAAGTGAGTGGAAGAGGCTCTAGCTGACTTGGATGAAAAGAGTAAGCCACTTCACGATCTCAAGCAGGGCTACAATGCACATATGTCACTACCTACCCTGATTTTTGAAAGGCACAAAGGTGAACAAGCGTGGTCTATCTTTTGAGATTAAATGGAGCACATCGATGCTGGCTTTTCGCTGTTTTTTGCCTTACTTGCTCCCTTTACTCTGATATATGTTTATGGAAAAGCAAATGTTTGATGGCAAAGCCAATGCTACAGTGTGTAATGCTAACTTGAAAACGGTAGGAAATCAGTGGCAGTTTCCTCACTCTCACTTTTTGAGATGGGCTGACCCTGTTTGTTTACATTCCTCGAAAACGAGATGGTAAGGTGGCCTCTTCTCTGCACTGTACATGTAGGTTTAGAATGTTTGAGTGAAGATTCACGTACCATATTGATCATTGGAATTAATGTTTCATTTGTGCAGTGTGGTACATGTCTTTTCTTCTAGCAGCCCCTATTTGAAATTTCTTACAGAACAAAAGGCCATTGAGCAAAAAATGAATAATGAAAGGCCTGGAATGGCCTTAGAGGAGGAGTTGTGATATAGGTATTGTTTATTCCAGTTCTCTAACATTCTAAATGAGAATTCCTATTTTTTCGAAGGGATCAAAAGGCAAAAGTTTCAAGAAAGGGTGTCCAAATAAAGCAGTGTCTTTATGCCACGGTGTTCGAATGAGGCAAAGTTTTCAAGAGGTGTCCAGATGATTCTTTTATTTATTTGATTGGCGTTTTGCTCCATACTCGAGAATATTTACTCTCACATAACCGCAGCCAGCATTATTTTGGGAGGAACCGGGTTAACCCGCAACTATCTGCAGGGTTTGCTTGTAAACCTTCCAACATATGACCGAAGAGGAAGCCAGCATGAGCTGGACTTGAACTCTCAACATTGGTGATAGGCTCTGGATCATTGTACTATGCCCTTGCACCAGCCTCCACTAAGTTTTTAAGAAAGCGGATTCGAAATTAGGCGAAGTTTTTAAGAGCAGGTGTCCAAATGTGATGATGTTTGGTTTTCGTGAGAGATTCTCTAGAACACAGTGGTTGATATCCGTTGCGCATTTGGTATGCGTGTACCTAATTCTTCTAATTCTTAGGACATCTGGTCTGCCGTGGTCCAAATCAAAGAGTTCAGTCAGGATTTTGACTTCTTGAAATTGCAAGCACATATAATTCAATATTGGGTGAACGGGCAAAGTGTGAAATCCCGGGATTCCGACTTGGGGAATACAGTGTACATGAAGTATGAAGCATTTGTAATGTAAACGTCACCAACCTTTGACTCCCCCATCTAGAGTGTTACCATACGACTGGATGTCCTTGATTTGTCACTGATACAAACTCTTTGATTCCTGACTGTTCTAAAATATGACCTTTGACCAGTACGTCACTGACCAGTGTGACTGACAGATGACGTGATATTTTTATTAAACCATGTTACATGTACATGTAATTCATGGAAGCCATGAGGTTTGAACTCCATCTTCAGTAGCAATTTGATATAAAGGGTTGGGTTGACCTCTGACCCCTGACCTGTGACTTTTGTATACATGTAACAGTGTTGACAATCTCCACTGACCTTTTCTGTCCTCAGTCATGTCTGCAAAGCAGATTCCTCTGGTTTATGAAGATAAGCACAGTGTAAACAATGTCAGGTTGGAGATTCCCAGACCTGAAGGCTGAGACATACATGTACTCTGTGATATGGTAACTCTCAAACATTTCTGTTTTACTTGTACACATGTGCATGTCGGGTGAAAATCCTAGTACTGGCACTGTAAACAAGCATACATACAAAGCAGGTGCTTTTACATTTCTGAATCGACAGTGACGTCATGTGCAGCACATGGATTTGAATTAATGCTGCACGATTGGAGGATTTTAAAGAAGTGATTCTTACCAGTTGGACCAGGCTACCGAGTCAAAGCAACTTCGTACTGTTTGGGGTTAACTGAGGCTCGATTTACAAGCTGTCCGCTGCTGAGAATGTTGAGGTATATACATGTACATTTAAATGCATTTGAGGTACATGTGCATGTGTGTGTGAGGGACATGCACATGTGTGTGTGTTTGAGGTACATGTATGTGTTTGAGGTAAATGTATGTGTTTAAGGTACATTTATGTGTTTGAGGCACGTGTATGTGTTTGAGGTACATTTATGTGTTTGAGGTACATGTGCATGTGTGTGTGAGGGACATGCACATGTGTGTGTGTTTGAGGTACATGTATGTGTTTGAGGTAAATGTATGTGTTTGAGGCACATGTGTATGTGTTTGAGGTACATTTATGTGTTTGAGGTACATGTGCATGCATCTGTGTTTATAATTAGAGCCACATGTATATGCACACGTAAATGTATTCATTCAAGGTACAACACATGTACACGTGAAAATGTGTGTGAGGTACATGTACATATCTTGAGGGTACATGCACAGGTATGTGTTTATTAGAGGTACCTGTACATGTGTTTATTATAGGTATATGTAAATGTGTTTGAGGTACTTGTACGTGTGTTTATTATAAGCATCTTCCAGACATGCATGTTTTTGAGGCAAATAACATTAACATTTATATACATGTGTTTATTATAGGTACATTTACCTGTAAATTTGTATGAGGTTCACGCACATAGAGCATGCAGATTCCTGCGTACCTTCATGTTAGACTCTTAACATGTTAGACTGTTAAGTGTTTGTTCAAACAAATGTGTTTTAAGTGAACTCCATGTACAGCTAAATGCTGTGGAGCATAATGTCACTGTGACCAAAGCTAGAGCCTCATCTTAGTCAAGGTTGCTGGCGGTGCTGTTTGATAAATGAAGCTCTGCTGTGTCATTTTAATCACATGCCTGTTCAGCGTACATATCTATACATATGTCCGTGGCCTCTCTGGTTGTATGAGAAACTTCTACCGTCAACCTGCGGATGGCCTGGTGTTTCTCCCAGGGCTTTTTAAGGGAAAATATTCTTGAGTAAGGCATAAAATGCCAATGAAATACATAAGTAAGTGAATTATGTCCAATGGTCTGCTGTTGACCACTGCAGTGGTACAGTGTACTGACAGGTACATAAAACATTTAAAGTGTACATGTATAACTGATAATTCTCAAGAACATTTTAAATCAATGAAATAAAACACATATGAAAGTGATATGAATTAATATTGACTATGACTGTATCTGCCGGTAAAATATGGGCTCATTTGTGTATACATGTGGTCTATGTACTTACATTCTCCATTGACCAATAGGGGAGTTTCAAGTGCGAACTCTTTTGTCACAAAAGGTGAAAAGAGTCTGACTGTGTCTTATCAAAAATGTCAGGCAATTTTCTTGACTTTAATTTAATCGCCTGTCTTGCAGTGTGAGGGAGGTACAAACAACCTTTCCTCCATTCAGCAGCTTCTTAAGTTAAAAAAAACTTTCAGCTCCTCAATTTTCCCTAACTTACGTCTAGTCTAAATAACTTTTTGTGACACATTTATGAGACATCAGTGTTATAGTAAATGTAATCAGGAATAGTTGCCTAACATTTTTGCCTAGTCACGTGGTGACTAGACACTGTAGCACTTTTCATACCTCCAGTGATAAAAGAGTTCGAGCTCGAAATTCCCCTGTTGTAACATGCCGAACAGGTACATCTACAGTCATAGGAGAAGTCCCAATGGATATAATGACCCAAGTTGTGGATCTAGGTCATTTAAATTAAAATTTCATCCATGACCTTAAAATTGGGAAAGGCGGTATTAGTAAATGATGTAAAGTGATGCCCTCAAAAGGTGTAGTTTTAGAACCAAAAAATTGTCACAAATACTGCTACTGTATTTGTTGGTGGATATCATCCTGTCTTCCAGGAAAATCTCAAACACACTTGCATAAAATCAAGTAAAGAACTTGCAGAATGAGGGAAAGTGTACAAACTTAGTCATGGGGAAATATTAGGTCAGTTAATGTAATAATAACTTGTAAGTTGGGGAAAAATTATGTGAAATTATATGTTCACTTTGTTTATCACCAGTGAATCAGCCTTTCCTATGACTGTGGTGCAGTTCGTACAGGAAGATGATTTGTTGTCAGTAAATCTCGTGAAATTACACATGTACGTGACTGGCAGACAGACAGGGTTTCTTAGTCAACAGTAATCCAGGAATCATATATTAATTTAAAATTATTTTAAAATTTTAAAATTTAAATTGATTTTTTTGTGAACAAAATTTATGGGAATATAATTGTAAAAAGAGTCGCATTCAAATTCCTAGGTTTATTATCATAAAAGAATTCATTGTTTCAAGAAATCCCCAAGATCTGCTTGCTTTTATACGCTTGTAAATCTTGAATTGGATCAAATTCTTTTGATACTACACTTGGAAAAGATTCCGGTGCATTCAAGAAAAGATAATCTGTGGGAATCCTGTTTGATTCTGGTACAAAATGATGAAAATAAAGCCCTGATAGATCACCTACAATTGTATAACTGTTTTGCAGGAGTTTACATCTTACATTATCTACAGCTGATTTTTTTTCTTCTTTGTTTGGAGACATCACCTTCACACAAGTACATGCCACAAAATACGTAGGTGAATGTCACCTTTTGAAATGTACGTGTAAATTTTGTTGAGAAGCTGGCGTGTTATCCCCTGGAGATCCTGGGATTCGTTCGCTTTCAGTTTGGATCAACCCGAATGTGAAGGTACCTGTATCTTTACTCAGGTAGCCAGGTACATTTGTGTCGGCTACACATGAACTGGAGTTGTCAGCCAGGTAACTTGACCTGATTTACACCCCCCCCCCCCCAACTTCTCAACCCCGCCTAAGGCCTTTCTGTGTTCTTACTACAAGTTGGCAGCTAGCCAACAGCCTACAATCTACGGTACATTTTTTACATGTGAATGTATGGTCAGCAGACTTTGTGTTTTTGTGTGCACACGTGTTGACACATCGTAGTCAGTGTTCAAGTACATCCTCACAGGATTCACACCATGAAGAAGTTGTATGAGGTACACTTGCGCAATTCTTTTCTTAGATGTCGAGTGAAGTATAGTACTATAGATTACTCATGCCTGCAATATGTACGACCTGTATGTATGTGTTTATTGCATCCAAAACTGTGCATACTCCAGCGTGTAACATATATACATATGTATGTTTATATTGAAGACATTAAAGGCGTCCGGGCACTTCACTGTGCACATGAGGCCAAGGGTTTTTCTAAACATTTTCTCATCAGAGTAACCCCAATGAGAAATGGGTAAATTGAATTTTTGGCATAGCAGATGATAAGGTGAAAGATAACATAGCAAGGTGTAAAAAAATTCAGCTACATTTGAATATGACGATATTCTCATAACTACAGCCGACAATACCCGGAAATTATAGTATGTTTGACAACATAACCATTTGCAAAACATATATATATATATATATTTATATATACACGCACGTTTTTATATGCATATTCATGCAAATTATGAACGTCAAAAATGCCTGGTTTTAGACTTTTTAGACTGCAAAATACAGTTATTAACTTCCGTGATTTTGAAAACGTTTGCTCCGCTGTGTGTGCTGAAGTGTAGCCACAAATTCCCGTCTGGATGTGCAAGGTGTCGGATACAGCTACGTACGTGCACTGAGGGGTTTGAATGGCTCTCTTTATCCATTTTGTTACACATATTGTTATATATCCTTTCTTGATCGTGTTCAGTTCACGATTTATCACTGGGGTGATGTGACATGGAAGACGTATGCTTGAGTTTATGCCATGTACCTACAGATATCAGTTCCCTGTTGTTTCTACCTGCTGAGCCTGATGAGAAGTGTAGGGTACAGTCAAAGCTGTGATGTTATACATGCAGGCCCATCTAACTGGAAACAAGTGGCTGCTTAATACAGGTGGCCAGCATAGACTGGTTGTTTTTGGCTCAGATTATAGGACCCCAACAGGGCTGTGAACATACATGTTGATTGGGTTCTATCATGCATTATACTTCTGTCCTTGGCGGTTGCCCTCACTGGCAAGCAGATTTTTTTAAACAACTGACAGCAGAATCATCTTCTGGCAGGTCAATTCTTTTGAGAGCAGCTAGTATTTAAAAATCATTTGCTGCCGAGGCAACTATCTCAAAAACTTGAGGTCCGTGAATGCAGTATGCAATGCAGAAAATTCAATCAGTCCCATTTTTCCAATAATTCGAACATAAATATGTGTGTGTCTGAGTTTCAGAAAAGAATTTGACCAGAAATAACCAACTGCAAGTACATTTAGCCTAATGAATTCGACGTTACACATGTATGACGAGGGGATCAGAGTTTTGATTGACGGAAATGGGGTCCTGTTATGCTCAATTCGGTGCTTTCTAGAGCATAAACCACGCCAAAGACGTGGAAATGGCAACCGTGTTTGCCTTCTCGAAGATCTGCCGAGTATTCTCAGCACCATGGGCTTTTCTTTGTGTAGTTGACTGCTTCTCACAGATAATAATTTTGTTCGCCGCATACATGTTTGAGTGATGAAACACCGTATATGTATTACCCATTTCTCTAACATTGCGTATCCCTTGGCCTTGTAAGAATACCAGATGTGGAACTGATTTTTATGCAGGTAGTCACTCACTACATCAGAGAAAAAAGCTATTAACCTAAATATTTTTGTTTTTTTTTTATTTTATTTTATTTTTACCTGTTTTCCGAAATACTCTAACCAAGGTTATATGATCATTTGTAAAGTTTTGTTTCAAGCAGCAATGAAATATTATAATCAAATTTGCTCTGAAACAAACTCTCGGCTTAAGGGAAAGGCTACACAAAAATAAAGGTATGGTGAGATCATGGAAGACCATGGTGAGGTATGGAAAGACCATTAAAAACTGCATCTGAAAATTCGTTCACTAATGTTTTTACAAATTTTTTTAACCAAATTGTTCACTGTCCAGTGTTTTGATTGTATGGTATTGATTATGTGGTTCAACGTGTTGCAGTTATGTACATTTTGTGACAAAAAGTTCATTGTGTTATGCTGACAGGACAGAGCGTGTAGTGTGGGTGATGCGACTCCGTGGTAAGCCAGAGGTGCCCGCGCCCGGGGCGACGTCGGGCAGGGGCTGCGTGGCCATAGCGGCCGGTAACCACGGCGATCAGAAGGTCAAGCGAACACCGACAGAGGTAGAGGGGACTGAGGTACGGCATCACTTGTTTTTTCATACACTTACTTACTGCCTAAATTCTTTATTTAGTGTAATTCTTCAACCTTTTTGCTTGTTAGCAAGGCGTTTATTGAAGCATATTCTGAAGGCATTATTCTGTGTTGACTGATAAAAATGATACTTATTGTGAAGCCCTGAAACTGGCCGTTCAGTGCAGCAGTGCAGTTTTGTCTTCAAAATCAAATTAAACATGTGCATAAATTGTACCAAAAGTTACTCCCTCATATACGAAAATGTTGAGGAATTAAGGTAGCCAGTGTTGTTAAGATGATTAGTTGAGTAGCCCTCCTCGGTTCAGAGCCATGTTTCAACCTTTGTATTGTAGATCAGGTACAGGTATGTAAGACACCCCTTACAGCAGACCAGGATTGCGATTTGCACAACTGCCCTAATTCTTCTAATTTTTGAGACAGATATTAGTACTGCTGCAGACCCCAAGCCACAGCTGAAAAGGGCATGGGTGGCTCCAGTGATTTGAAAGGGCTTTCATACAAGAGGGGCAAAGTTGCATGACGCAGCTATTAAGAGGGGCAATAATACAATGCCACATATCATACCTCGCCAAAACCACTATGACAAGGGAAACTTCAAATGTTATCCTATTACCTACCCAAACTTTACAATGAGATGGGTGACAATAAAAGAACATTTTTGTCTACTCAAATTTTCCTTAATGTTGGAGAGCTAATGGCAGCCTCATAAAGACAAAAAAAGTCTTATAACGCAACACACAATATGCATCTAAATGCATTTTATTAAATTTCCAGAAGCGATGACATAAGTACTCATCAGGAAAAGACATTTATTATTATAGCACTTGGTATGTATAGAAACATGAGGTTGGTAATTTCAGTGTTTTGGTTAATTGATTTCGAACGACATTATCCAGACTGACAAATGACAGGGATACTGATACGTCATTTCAGTTCAGTGTTCTACAATGATATATCCATACTATAAGTATTCAGTTTTGCTGACAGGAGAGCAGTTTTCTGCCTTGCCAACCAGCATTGTGTACACCAATGTAGCAAGTTGTCAGATCTCGCTTTCTCTATGGTCAATGTGGCGCGAGGTAATTGGCATACTCATGTAAGTGAGTGGCGCAGCCAAAACTAATGAGATAATTCCAGCAGAAAATCCATGTACCCATAAAAGTCTTTTTTTTTAAAAAAAGACTTTAATAGTTAGGCACTCAAAGGGGCAGGGCACAGATTTTAAGGGGAAGAGCGGTGTTCTCTTGTAAAACGTCGAAACTCGGGGTCTGTGCTGATTACGGTTGTCTTCCAGTTTTTCTGATTAGTAAAGACATGGATTTGTTATTCATAGAATGAACTGACCACAGGAGGAAAAAGAAACTCTGCATTACTGTTACAGTTGCAGATATATTGATTGAAAAGGGAAGGCCAAGTGAACCAAAAATGAGAAGGCTGAGTTCTCCAAAAATGAGAAGAAGCAGAGTATATTCATTCATATGCGCCCAGACTTTCGATTTTGTGAGATACCTGTCATTAGTACGCCTAGTACTGTCTCATAAATACAGAATTAGATTTGATTTTGAAAGTGCCAACACAACCCAGTGAATGATGTGTTGCAAGTGCCCTTCTTTTTTGTGTGGCATGTGGTTGATTGGAGGTTTTGACAAGTTATGAAAACAAGAAACCCAAAGTCAATTGAATACAGCCTCATTAAAGTACAGTATCAACCAATCCACAGGATGTCCACTCTTGTTTAAAAGAAATCTCAGGAGAAATCAGAAGAAAAATATTATAACAGATGTAATGTGATATAATATGAAGCCTTGAGTCGGCAGAAGTTAAATTTAGCTTCTTTAGCTTCAAGAAACCAAGCACCAGTGGAAAAATTTTAATAGTTTTCTCTGTAAAACTTAATTTCCTTTACCGTATTAGTCTTTTTGTATTTGATTGCTTCTGTGCTTATCATTCTTTTGTATCCTGTATCACAAAAAAAACTGAAACCTGTCGACAGATATCACTATTTTGCTGCTGGACATGAAATTAATTTTTGCATTTTGTTGACATGAAATTGTAAAACAAAAAACAAAAAAATCAGTATACATGTAGCACAATGGCCTGGTGGTGTGTTGTATGACCGGGTCATATTTTTGGTCAATAATCTTTTCCAGATTTTCTTCAGTTTCATTTTCATACACTTCAAAGCATCTCATATACATCCACACTGTTTGCTCTCACTCTTCTGTTAAAGCCACATGCATCAGTAGTAGCTAGCATGCAACAACAGTGACCTCCCTTTGGTGCACTCTCTAGCTTGCTCTCACAGAAGAGGTACTATTGTGTCTGAGGACATCTCCTCCTGCTCCCAGTGGCAGCCGTCAATCAGTGTGGTTGCCACGGCGACGGGGCTGTGAGTCAGCTTGGTGACGGGGTGTGTGTCAGATCAATAACCTGCTGTAGTAAGGTGACCGTAAGGCTGCCACGACAACGAAGCAGCGGCTACCAGCAGATATCGATCCCTCTCTGATGGAATGTGTGTACGTCTGATGCCGACGGCCCATGATGAATGCCTGTGTTGCGACCTGATGCGGTCACCACGGCGATGGCCGAGCTCCGCCCCCCTCCTCTAGCTGGCTGGCACAGGGCCAGTGTTATATCGTACAAATAATAACAGGGCGCACTCTTGGGCGATGGCTTTTTGCGAATACATGGTGCCATATGTGTTAAGTCAGCTGATTTTTATGCATGGCATGGTTTATGCGTTGTATATAGCTATTTAATGTCGTGTGACATTGCTTAAATATGTACACATGTAAGTTTCATTCACTACAACGACTTTGCCAGTAATTTACATGTACGTGGACGATGTCAAAATGCAGAAACCCCTGACGGCTTGCGAATGACTCTTTTGATGCCAAAACACAAACGTTTTTCCCGGTTAGAAATTAGTCCAACTCACGAAAAAAACTCTTAACTAATCTCAGGGGTGGGTGAATCGATCAGAATGAAGCAAAATGCGTTGTTTGAAAAATGCTAAACTTCAAGGGAAATACGGCACCCTAAAGGTGATAATAATCACGGAGATGATAAGCTTAGTATTTTTATTTTAGACTAAAAGCACATACACTTAAGTACTATTACTCTAAAGAAAAATATTTGGCCATGGTGATGTTGATGTTTGAATTGGAGTTGTGAGCTACTGGACATGTGAAGCTCGATGGTCCTGTGAAATGCTTCATGTACAGCAACATATTTGCCCAGCATACATTAAATTTTTCTTTTCTGTATTAAAAATCAAACTACTCAGTTAAGATGCACACATACATTGAAGGGTCGGTCGGGCTACACCCAGCAGACGTATTTTTTTGGATGGCCTTGTACAGGTATGTAGGTGAAATTTCTGGTCCGGATCAGTGTTTCACTGTTTAATGCCTGAAACTGAAACTGTTACAAAAATACATGATATATATTTTTTCTGCGTTCGATGAAATAGAATGAAAAAATGCAGATCCATACATGGATGCCGCTGATTATTCTTGTGTCGAGGAGGGCTGTCATCTCCTGATTAGATTTTGCAACATTTTCCGAAAAGATCTGTAAGACAGATTTTTATTTTCATATTATATATAACTCTTAACATATGTATCTGAAATCGTCCTGTTGAAGTAGTTCGATTCATCAGTTTAAAGTTAAGGTTGTTTTTTTTGTGTATGTGAGACGTTATACCTGCAGAGAAATCTGTATTTCGCTAAGACTAAGGGAGTCAGTGAGGTACATGGAAATAACCATGGTAATTAAAGAACCATAGATCAGTCAATCAATCAATCAGTTGTGGGATCAGTTTGACAGGTCAGCGTGTTCTAACTGATGGCTGGGGGCTCCTGAGTGGGGGATGCAATCTCTCAGGACTTACATGTACATGTTGTCCATTTTCTGAGTATCTTTATTTAGAACAAAAGCAGAAAAAGTCTTCGCTACAAAATCGTTGAAATCATTTCTTAATTGTGCATTGCTGCCTTATTTCAAGAAAATTGATTTTTTGTTTGCTTTTGGCCGCATGATTAAACATCAAAATCACACAAAAATAAGAAAGAGTAGGGAGGTTGATAATTACATGTATCTTCGGGTTTTCTACAAATACCAGCTACATTGCTGACCATAAATAGTCCGATATCTCAGATAGGGTTTAAATTATATTATGATAAAATTTACAACTGTGATACGATTTTGAATATATAGGTGGTTCAGTTGACGTGTCTATTCACATGATGAGTGCTCTAGAGAATGACCTCAAATCCATTTATGTTACAAGTATTCGTGATTTGAGGAATATATGTGATTTATTTTTGAAAAAAGCTGTGCTCTAGAAAAACAACCAAGTCACCTGGGACAAACATTTGTGCACAAAACAGACAACGGCATTGGTGTTACAGTGTACATGCCAGCCTTTCGATCTCTACCACCCTCCAGGTGTGGATTCAATCCCAACCGTGGGCAACTCAAGTGGGTTTTTTTTTTATTTTGAATATGATAGTCATTGTGTTTTGACTTTGCTGAAGACTTACTTTGCTGAACAACTATATTCATCTTCTCCAAATCTTGGGATTTGAGTCGCTTTTATCTCGCTTGTGAAATGCTTTATGTTCCAGATGGTATCCACAAAAGATTCCCAGGGAAACAGTTTATCATATCTGTCTTTCCTTTAATCAGATTAGTTTACTCCTAGGTATACATGTACATGTATATATAAGAACATTGTGGAAATAGATCAACAAATCTTTTCCTCGCACTTGTTAGTTTCTGAGTGAAGCCTTTGGTTAGCCGTAGTTGTCCGTGTTATCTTATCTCTAGATACATGTGGTATTGATTAGATATTCAGCCACCTTTTTATCTAGTCATATACCACATATACATGTACCTCTTAAAACGCGGGTGTGTGACCTGGACAGCACCGGTATTAGGAACAAGGTAGCCCAGGTAGGAAATGGATGTCACCTTGATCTGCTCGTTATCTCACCTGTCAGCCGGGCTGTTATTTATAGGGCTGCCAGAAGTGAGAACAGCTGTAGCCATTGGACGAATTCTCAAAAAGCAGTGGGTGTCACATGTACCTATGGATTTTTTTGGTAAATCGGGGTCATGCAAATGTATATTACATGCACACATCTTGTCTCAGTGCATCGATTCATGTACATGTATTTTCACTTCTTGAGCCAACATGTGGCTCTTGTTGTTTTGTTTATTTTATTTTACTTTAATTTTTGTTTGTTTATCTGAATGATTTGATTTTGTTTATTTGTTCATTTTATTGATTAGAGTTTTATTTAACACCTTGCTGTGGAATTTTTCACTGAGGTTCAATGATGGAGAAAATCAGAGCAATCCAACACCTTTCAAAAGAATCCTTAATCAGCTATGAGACTCCCGACTTAAAACAGTCATCGACATATAAACCGGCAAACTAGATTTTCAGTTTAAAACAGAATTATCGATTTATTAAATACCCTTACTTCATAGTCAGATCTCAGGTCGCAAATGTAAGTTTTCAGTGTAATCTACAACTCGTTACGTCACAAATTGAATATTTCTGTGCCTAACAGGTTGGCTCAGAGAGTGAGGCAGAAGTCGCCTTTTCATGACTGGAAGAAAGCCATTACAAGAAGCCATTCTATAGCAAAGAAAATATGCATGATTTTGCCGTTTGTAATTTCCATCAGACAAAACGGCCTCTTGATGTTATGAAAACTGTGTTGGTGCAGGCACAGGAATTTTCTTCAGACTTCATACTGTTTTGTGTTAAAGTTGAAGAACAAAAACAACTGATTTCGTCAAAATACATGCAGGTGATTTTTTTGTTGATATAATTCGGAGAAACATGTAGGTTGATGTATTTTCAGGTTCTTGCTGATTGCTGATTGGCTAAACTGTGCGTTTGTAGCCCACTAAGCTACTGTTTGGTCAGGGGCTGGTGGGCCGTGTAACAGTTGTACAGGTTAAGAGGCACATGTGCCTGTGGGTCATAGTGACTTGGACAGAGTCAATGTACCTGTCGCTGGGTGTTATCTGGGTGTACTTGCACAGGTACCTGCACTTCCTGATTGTCTTTGTGTGTTCTGTTTTACATTTGGCTGTTGTTTTTTTTAATTTGTTTTGTTTTTTATGAAAACTTGAAACTTGATGTAACAGGCACATCTACATGTGATCACCTCTTCTTACATTGAATGCACATAGATTTTTGTTAGTGGTGAAAAAATCACTAAAAGCAAAGACCCTCCCCCCCCCCCAAAAAAAACAAAAAAAAACCCACAACATGCGCACCAGATGTATCATGCTGTTCTGTATGGCATTGCTGTCACTTTGTCGTGATGAGAGTCTCCACTGTAATGTCACAGATGACAGAACTGTTAATTTGGTACAGAGTTTCCTGGACAATCTCATAAAAATAATATTGGCTATTGTTGCCATTTTTTGCCATACATTGCAGGACACTGCAAATCTGCCAGAACTTAAGCCAAAAGGGGCTATAGTCTAGGACATATGCCATAACAAGTACCTGCGAAAAAATGACATAATTGTGGCCAGGTGGTTTAGATGCTTTCCTTTCAGTTGCTAGATCATATGATCTGGTACTAGGCTCAGCTGTATGAGCTACACATAGGAACAACACGTGCCTGCGAAAAAAGTACGTAACTGTGGCTAAGTGGAGTATGATGCTTGCTTTTGAATCACTGGGTCGCATGAGATACGGGGCCAGTCACATTCTCACACAGGGAAGGACTTCTCTAATGAGATTCTCTAATGTCCATTGTTCAGTGGTGCCTTTGGTAATTGGCAGTTCTCTGTACTTCAGACTATTTCCCTTCAGCTAGAGCTACATGTAATTTAATGGGGTATCGGAAGGATTTTTCTTATGTCAACAGGTGTCGCTGCAGGGAATTAGGACGTCTTTGTCACAAATCTTTTATTGCTCAGCGTCAGATATGTTGCGTGGAACAGTTTCATTTATGATGTGAGGGTTTTCTAGCCAATTTCTTTTTATAAAACTTAATTTGAACAAATCAGAAACTGAATATTTTTCATTGAAACAATCCAAAACTCAATTTATAACGTGAAAACACAAAACAAAATCTATCTACAACTCAATTTTTGAGGATAACCCATGAAACGGAATCAAACTGAGGCAGATAGTTGATACTCGACAGAATATCTTCAGGTGTAATTTTTTGTGCCTTTCACAAGGCCTTGGAGTTTACCCACAGATCTGGAAAAGCTTGAGTTCTAATACAGTGCTGATTTAACTTTTTTATTTATCTGATTTTTGTTTAACACCATACCAAAGAAGATGAGGAGGAAACCGGATCTAATTCCAGCACCAGCCATTGAAAATTTGACTTGGGGGTAATGGCTACTCAAATGTTCTTGTTGTTGCAGACGGCAGCTGAGAGCGGGCGAAAGAGGCAGCGCAAAGAGAACGGAGCCATGAACGACGAACCCTTCATCACCTCCACACCTCAACAGCCACGGTCCCGCAAACGCAAGAAAGGTGCGTACATAGGTACAGATACATGACGTCGTCATTTCTGTTGAAAACCGCCGTTCAGACACAACACGTGTGACAATTAATAATAATAAAGTGATTAATAATACTCAGGAGCGTTCAGCAAAACAGTTTCTGGCTCCTGTCAGAAGATTAAAACTTTGTCTCAGTCATTAGTGATTGGCGCTGGAAGTTATCATCTTGCATGGAGAGTACTGGTCTCAGGAAGGTTTGGTGCGTAATGTCATTTATTTGTTCTCAAGGAGTTGAGGCGGATTCTGTAGCATCTCAACCTGAGTTAAAACTACCCCTGCAACCCTGCGAAAGTGTGATGGGGCCTACCATGTGTGGGTTTTGAATTAGAGATCTTTGGATTTTGAGTCCATACTTCTACCACTAGACTTAATACGGGGAACCCCCCCCCCCCCCATCAACCTGGAGGTAGATAGTGCTTATATACCACCATGTAACATCACCTGTTACAGGAAGGTCGTGTACACAAAGTGCTGCGGTTTTCTCTGCCATAAAACTGGTGGCCGTCCTGTAAGTGAAACTCTAAGAATGGTAGTTGTTGCTGCGTCGCTTGGTGCTCAGAACTGAGAGGTTTCACAGACTAAGGGAAGAGGACTGGTTGGCCCAGTGTCAGTATAATGTGACTGGGGGTGTCATGTCTGGTGTCTTCGGCCTGATATTTTAGTGGTGGCAACTCTCTATCGACATGAACTCACCCTTCCACAAGAAGACACAGTATAGATACAGTTTAAGGAGTCCTCATCATATGACTGAAAAATGTACCGTAATGACCCAGGTGCCTCTCACCAATGCGATCGCTGTGAATTCAAGCCCAGCTCACTCTAGATTCCTCTCCAGTCTTACATGGTAAGGTCCACTCTCAACCTGCAGATGGTTGGTAGTGGGTTTCCTGCCACCACAATGCTGACAGCCATAGGTGTTAAACACCAATCAAATAAATAAATAAGTGCAATACAGGGCTTGTTTCAATGAGTGATATGCTGTGTCCTCGCAGGGCCTGTAGCTGCTGTGAAGCCTGACCCAGTGAAGTCCTCGGCCTGCCCTGACTCAGCCAGTCCACCCCGGACCAGTCTCTTTGGGACAATATTCTCTCCCGTCTATCAGTTCTTTGGACAACAGAATGGTAAGCCCAGCGGTCTATTGCGAATTTTTAACCTTTTCCATCATTAAAGAACCCTAAGTTCCCCAAGAAAATCTTGAAATATTGCTATCAGTGACATACAGTAAAACTTGTCTAATCCGACTGTTCCTGGTTCTGCGAAACAAACGTCTGTTTTGACAAGATGTTGATTTGTGGAATATACCGTGTGCAACAACAACAACATTTACAGGTACTCCCTTGTACACAGCTTGCAAACATGGCACTCATAAACAGAGTTCTGTGCAAGCAAGCAAGATTAATTAAGTTGATCTTTCTCGGCCCCAACTTTTATTTCTTTAAATGCGTGGAGGAATACGCCTAGCGGTACATGGAAAAAAAAATAGGCTATCGGGTGAACATTTGTGGAACTGGAACTTCTGATACATGGATTGTCACATCGGCAATTTTTTTTCATACTTGTCAAGTCAAAATGAAACTGTTTCCCTGTAAGGAAATCCCTGAAAGTAAATTTCCCAAAAGTGTGTCGTTTTAGCACTTAGGTAAGTTCTCGTAACACTGAATGAGTTGAAGTTCATCAATCAGGTACTTGTACGTTTCCACACGATGTTTCTTTGCAGATCGGTCAGCCATGCCTGATGTATAGAAATTTGGAAAATAATGCGACCATAAACTGGAGTATTTATTGATATCCTGAATTACTCAGTTTCATCTTAGCTAACAGTGTGTGGAGTGTTCCAATCAAAATCACCTTCAAGAGAATGCCCTCATAGTTTAATGAACTTTTCACGCAGAGGATTATCTCCTTTTTTGACACCGCCTTTCTGACCTCCAGCGGTGATAACGGCTTAGGGTAGGAGCAGTTAACATGGACTAGATACAGTGGGGACTGGTATCCTGTCAGTATTTAAAACGGACAAGTGTCTGTGTTTTCAATGAAAGTAACATGGGTTGTAAATGGAGATAAAAGAGAACCAAGGTGCATGATTGGAATTGACAAGATGTTGGTTTTTTGATGTGTCGATGTGGACAAGTTTCATTGTACATTGAGAGAAAGATTGCTCTTGTATCACCTGATCGGCCCCTAATTAGCGATACACCCTGTATACCGAAATCACTCTGTCACCGGTTGATTTCTGACTGTTTTCCCTCGTGGCATTGGCTTGTGTGCAAACTTGGCTTGTTTCATATGGGAATAAATGATCAGGCCTCGCTGTTTATGACGATGTTTGGAAGATCTGCCATATCTGAAGTGCGTTGTAATGTGTTCATTAGATGTTGGGAAAAGATCTATTTGGTTGTCGTTTTGCACCACACTCTGGAATATATCACTTACTCGATGGCAGCCAGCATTGTGGTGGGAGGAAACCCCGCAGAACTGAGGGGAATAGGGAAGAAAAGAACCCACCAGTAAGAGAATAACATCCTCTCTGATTGTACATGGGAAGGTCTACCAGCAATCTGCCGATCGTCTTGGAGTTCCCCCGGGCCCTGTTCAGTTGGCCACGTTCATATGAGTGGAATACTCCTGATTATGGCGAAAAACATTCATGAATTAAAGAAATAAAGATAATGACCTATCAGTCAATCAATAGATAGATCTTTTTATGTTTCTAGGACTGGACAATGGTTGTGAAGACTCCAGCTGTATGGAAGCCGTGGAAACAGTCACCATGGCGACCAAACTGCCCGATGTGGAGATGACAGACTCGTCAGAAAGTGAATCAGATAGTGCTGCTTCAAGTGAGTCCGACTGTCTGCTTGTCTGTCTTTACCTGTCTGTCTGTTTGTACGTCTATTTCTTTGGATCTGTGAGTAACATGTAGAAGTGCAGTCATAATGCTTGAATGTCAGAATATAGATATTGCAAATTGAAAACCTTGATTTTCTTAGTAGTTATGCTTGAATTGTTTGATCTGTTACCAGGCGCTAATGACTTTCTAAAGGGGTGTTGTTACAGTTGTATTTGTATGCATTTTGCTGGAGAATTGTCAGACCTGATTTGTTTAAGAAAGGAAAGAAGGAAAAGGAGAAAAGCTAAGATGCGTGTTACAAAGTCAAGTAGATTCAAGTGAAATAAGTATTGTTCTCAAATTGTAGAATGCACCGATCAGATGACTGATTCTTTAAACAGGTCCGTTACATTTGTCAGTGTTGTTGTCGTTGTCTTCAGGTAAGGAGAACGAAGAACCCGACAAGCTGTCCTGTAAAATGAGATGTGGCGAAGATGGTGCAGAGGTCGAGAAGGCTGTCGAGGAGAACAACAACAACAACGCCCTTGCACTGGAGTGCCTTCCCCTGGCAGACAGCAGCACCTGTGAGATGACGTACTACCCAAGCCCAGACGAGGAGGAAGCTGCAGACGAGAGCATGGAGGAATGGGAGCACGAACAATTTGACCCGTAAGAGTTGCCTCCCTTTTGTTCGTTAAGCAATACAAATTGCATTCACTCCTCGGACTAAGCTTAACAAAAATCGGGGAACGTACTGTGCCAGAGGGTATTGGGACCATGGAAAATTGACTCATGAGATTTACATCCCGTTTGCTCGGTTATCCTTAGAAGTTGCTTGACTTACCTGCCTGAGCTTAGCATGTTATTGTCAGGAACACAATGTGCCAAAGGGAGCGCAACCAATTTGAGCCATGAGAGTGACCTCCCCTTTGTTCAGTGGACCATGCAAATTACCTGACACCCTCGTGTAAACTTAGGCTGTAGATTGCTCTCTGTCTGGGAAGGTAAAAAGTTTTGTTCTTTTGTCGTCCGCCTGTGGACAAAGGGTGTTGTCGTAGTCTGCTTGTACTCAGAAATCCTGAGAACTTAGTCACCTTTTAATGTTTTGTTAATTCCAGGGTGGTAATTAAAAAAGTTAATAAAAAAAAAAAATATTCTATCAGAACACACTCATGCTGGAGAAATGATCTCAAAATATTGAGATGATAACAGTTAAAAAAAAAACACTTGGCTACAAAGATGCAGATTACTGGAATCCCCCATACTTTGAAGTTGTGGAGGAGTCTTTTTAGTTTTACTCAAGCTTATTTTCTTGGGCAGACAAACGGTGCATAGTAACATACATTATTCACCTACAGTGTTATAACCCTTTACACAAGCTCTTTCACTTTTTCACAGGTATCACTTCATAAGGAATCTTCCTCCCCTGACAGAAGAGCTCCGTGCCCGAGTGCCCGCCCTCCCTTTGAAAACACGCAGCTCTCCAGAGTTCTCATTGGTCCTAGACTTGGTGAGTGACAGTCTTCATTTCTTGCATTTTTACATTTGCTGTCTTTTCCTTTATTGTGCATCATTCAGGTCCCAGCTTCACGAAACTTAAAGAGTGCAGTAAGTTGACAGATCTGTTGTGGATTCCAAATGAAAATGTGAGCAAGAAACTATAGCCTCGCCAGTCAGTTGTTATTCATGATTGTAGCCATTCGTGTGTGTGTCGCATTGGGTGGGCCGGAGAGTCTACCGCCAATCGATAAATTGCTGAAGTCTGTAAATTTTTTGTGTACCTAGAGTGTTTTGGGAAAAAAATGTTGAAGCCAAGCAATATTTTATTATGGTACAGGTATTTTGATAAAATTTTGGGTGAAAATTCACTTTGAATAACCTCAGAACGAGCTGAAAAACCAGGGTATGCTTGCACAAGTTTTGCACATTCTGCAATTTTCCTTGTTCTGATTGGTTGTTGGCTTCTTTGCCATGGCTACACTAAATGTGGTCTAATTTTGTATGCATGTTCCATGGGTAAGTTTTGTATGTTTACACTAGGATATAAATTTGGTGAATTTGCTTCTGTGCTGCAGGATGAGACACTTGTACACTGCAGTCTGGTGGAATTGGAGGATGCAGCTTTTACCTTCCCTGTTTTATTTCAAGATGTTACATATCAGGTGAGAAGATAAAGTTTACTGATTTTCTCCATGGAAATATTAAAGTGGTGAACAGATAAACAATTTTGCATGTGTGTGACTGTAAACTGTCAAAAACTTGTTATGTATGAGTTGAGAAGATAAGGGCACTGCTTTTCTCCATTTCACAAGAATATTAAAGTGGTGAACAGATAAACAATTTTGCATGTGTGTGACTGTAAACTGTCAAAAACTTGTTACGTATGAGTTGAGAAGATAAGGTACTGATTTTCTCCATTTCACAAGAATAGTAAAAGGGAAAACAGAAAAAGAGTTTTACGTGTGAACGTGATGACAGTATGAGTGAAAACTGGTAAAAACTTATTACGTGTGCGCTGTAAGAAAACCACGATCTACTGAGCTTGAACTCATTGCATGATAAAAGTTACATGTACTCTGTGGCATTAGTGATAATAAAGTATAATAGCCCCATCACATTCACGCTTGTCCTGCAGGTTTAATAATTATGTAGTTTGTGTCGCAAAAAGGAAACTGTTATTGTGCAGGATGATGTCATAATACAAGTTCATTCAACTTTTAGACATCATGGACAACATCTCGCTGTGTAAAAATGGCACTGTCAAAGTGTTAATAATGAAGAGAGTATCGCAGTGATGTTTGAAATTCCTCAGTATTATTTTCATGAAAGATAGAAATGATAACCCGCACGATACTTCGTGTCTCATGGGTTATCATCTCCACGTCTCTCTCCAGTCCATACGTGGGAAGGTCCGCCAGCAACCTGCAGATGGTCATGGGTTTCCCCTGGGCTCTGTTCAGGTTGCCTCCCACCATAATGCTGACGTATAAGTGAAATATTCTCGAGTATGGTGTAAAACACCAATCAAATGAATAAATAAATAAATAAATAAATAAATCTTACCAGTCAAATAAATAAATAAGCCTCACTCCACCAATATTTATGGTATTCAACCTTCACTGTGCAATATCCTCTATCAATGCATAAGTAACCATGTTGATTTGTTGTTGTTGTTGCAGGTGTATGTGAGGACGCGGCCGTATTTCCGCGAGTTCCTGGAGCGAGTCAGCGAGTGTTTTGAGGTGATTCTCTTCACCGCGTCTAAGAGAGTCTACGCTGACAAGCTGGTCAATCTGCTCGACCCTCAGAAAAAACTCATCAAGTGAGTGAAACTTTGTGGCAGTGTAGTTGAAATGGGAAACTCGTAAAACCCTTTCCCGCCTGTAACGAAGGGATCCAAAGCCATGTGCTCCTTCGTTGTTTCCTGGGTTACGTCACACTTTTAGGTTCATGTTTGCTGAGAAAGCACTTAGGTAGTACACAGACATTGCAACGTCACAGCAGAAAACGATATGTTTCTCTGCGATTTGGAGCCTTTCGTGTAGCCCATCAGAGTCTCCCATTGTGAATGACAGAAGCTGGAACAGATTGTTAGTCTGGGGCCTTGTTCACAGGATATTATTATTTTTTGTAACACTTTCGTTAAAGACTGCATAGGTTGTAGCACCATGTGACAACTCCTGTGCAACTTCTGAAAAAAAAACATATCTTTCTTCATAAAAGAGGTTGCCTAGGGTTTAGGGCATTGTGAGTCATAGTTAAGATCCAGGTACTGTCACATGATTCACATAAAGAACACTGTCAATTCATTGAAGAATCTACCTTTCACAGTGAACCTCTGAAGACTTTGTAGACACAGTACCCAATTCTTTAGCTTTCCTGAAAATATGGTTTACCAGAAAATTAACGCAATATTCAGATACTAAGTTGTGTGAAAGTTTTTCCCAGATCTGTAGGGTTTTTTTTTTTTGAAGTGCGTGAGAGGTGGGGGAGTGTATATATATTTGTATGCAGATGACAGGTGATGTTTTGACCCAAATTCTCAATGCCTGTGGTGTTACACATGTGGGTCTGGCAAACCAGTGCATCTTGGAGATGTGTTTCAAACCAGTTATGTGGATATTGTTGTTGTTGCAGGCATCGTTTGTTCCGAGAGCACTGCGTGTGTGTCAACGGGAATTACATCAAAGATCTGACGATTTTAGGGCGGGATTTATCCAAGACCATCATCATAGACAACTCACCACAGGCCTTTGGCTATCAGGTAATTTCCAGCTCAAATCAGCGAATATCATCATAAATCGGTGATAAAGAACTGGGTGTAGTTCAGCTATGTTATGGTGGGGCCTGTCCAATGTGGGTTGGGGTTTGTCCATGTTAACGCATGGCTCATTCAAGAACATCACCATACACTGCTCTCGACAGGTCGTATTTGCCTATTATGTAACTTGGCACTGAGCATTTAGGGTTAAGAGCAAAGAAACAGGACTGTCAGTATCATGTGACTGGTGTCTGAAGTCTTCAGCATGATGTTCCAGTGACGGCTGCACTTCGGCTCCATGGACTCTCTCTGTCACAAGAAGACACTGTATGTATATATATGTATATATATATATATATATATATATATATATATATACATTCTTAGGACTTCTTGTCGTCAGATGACTGTAAAATTGTTACCTACGGCATAAAACCTACACATACATATATGTACTTACATGTTCTTAAATTTAACACAAATATAAAACCACAATTGAATGTAGAGAGAAATAAGTCGACATCTACATGTACAAGGTACATTAAATGAAAGTGTTTTTGTTGTTGTTTGCTTGCCTGCAGCTGGACAATGGAATCCCCATAGAGAGTTGGTTTGTGGACCGCAAAGATTCAGAACTCATAAAACTTCTCCCGTTTCTCCAAAGTCTTGTGGAATTGGTAAGTTTGACTCGACCTAAATTATACTAGATGACCTACAACATTGCCCCAAATAAGATGCAATTTTTAGAGACAAATACATGTCCACCTCTCTCTCATTATAACGCGACATTCGTTACAATGCGGTCGTTAAGCTATCCCCCATTTTTTACTAGGCATTGTTGTTGATGCACGCATGTCGACATAAACTTGCACACTCTTTCAACGAGGAAAGATTTCCAGTCTTGTATATTTTTTGTCCTTACAGGGTGTGTTAGGTGTTTATCCATACAGCAGTTTTGCATTACATCTACATGTTGACAGACTTACAATAAATGCCCAGCTACGTTGGAGTGCCATACACTATAACAGGGCTTCAGGCGATAAATTGGCCGCTCAACACGGCCTGTAGCTGGGAGGCCTAGGCTCGTCACGTGAAACCCAACCCAAGCGGCATGTATACGCTGGCTATGTTTCAAAGAAAATTGGCTGTAGATTTTGATGTTTCTGACCCCTATGAATTCATGCGGTTTTGTTCTAATAAACTGTGGCTTTTCCTACTGAAAAAACTTCCAGTTTAGTGACCCTGATAAGTCTAGCGACCACAGCAGTAGTGACAAGGACGAGAGCCTGCCCCTAAAACCGTCCCCGTCTCCCTGGAGGGCGCACTCGTTGACATGGAGGCTCGAGACAACACACCACTCCGAGTTATTCAAATCAGAAACATTATAGGGTACATGTATGTGGTAGGGCAGCTGTCTGCAGGAAATCAGAAAAATATGACTGACTTTTTCAAGAAAAATGAAGCCAGAGACCTACGGTATAGCCAGGCCACTACTGTTTTATCTGTGGCCAATCTCAGGAAGAACGGCTTGTACTTCATGGTTTTGTTTTCCATTTCTTAACCTTCGGATGAAATATTTTAGTTTCTTGTAAACAACAGTTACGTTTTTACATTTATTAAAGGCGTTTTGGGGCTTGGCTCATTACACTCACTATACTGCGCTGTCCACATGTACGGTGTCTGCCACCTTGAAATTTTGGAAATTCAACAAACCTCAACTTTATTTCCATTACCACATGTCGTAGGTCTTTTTTTTTTTAATTAAAAATCATTCACATTGTCAAATATCCTGACAAATGCTCTAAACTAGGAAATAAAATTTGGATATTACAAAACTAGAGGGCCAAAATGAGGGCAAACCTTGTGAGATAAAGGGTGAAGTCACAGTTAGGTGGTAGTTAAAACATATATTCTTTTGCGTGTTTGGTTTTGCTTTTACCTATATGTGAAAAAAAAAACAGCACCAGGGTTATTCAGATGTTAAGAACAATTCTATTTCTACCGTTAAGGAGATACTCTCAAAAAAATTTTTTTTTCCCATTGTGTCAGTTATTACTAGAAGGGCCTAGGCTACGATTGGCTGTCCAGGCAACCCGGCATAACGTGCTTCACTCACAGCACGGTCGGTGGATTTGTCCCCCAACATGCGCATAGTAATGAGGGAGAGGTGTATATGTCTTCAAATATAGCATTTCCTGCTGAAACTTGGATTTGTCCCCAAAGGATATTCTACCTTCCAAACAGATAACACAATGAGTTTTTTTAGGAGCAATAGAACCTTCAGAATCAGGTAAAATGAGCAACTTATTTCATGAGGGACTAGGTCAAAAATAATGATATTATTGATAATAATGAGGGACTAGGTCAAAAATAATGACATTATTGATAATAATGAGGGACTAGGTCAAAAATAATGACATTATCGATAATAATGAGGGACTAGGTCAAAAACAATGATATTATTGATAGTAATGATATTGTTGATAACCTATTTTAGGTCATTTACCATAAATATGTGGTGGTTGTTTTTGATGTTGTTACATTTAGCCAGAAAATTAAGAGGAACCTTCATTTGCAAAAGTCTGTGTTTGTCTTTAGGATTATGTTTTTATCCACCCTTGAGTAACAATAAGTCGATTTATGCCAGCACCTCTCTCGTCTGTCTTCTGCAAATTTTGGAGCAGTACCGTTAAACTTATACAGTCACTTTGTTTAGTTATAAATTTTGTTTACTTTATGTGTCAACTACCAAAGCCTATTGAAAAAAAACCCCAAAACAACCAAAACAAGTCACATCACTTTAAAATTTTTACGACTTTTATATTTGGATCACGTCGATTAAGCCTGGTGGTATTGTCGTTTATTTACACTTCCCTAAAGAGCAAAGTATGTAGATAATTTGAAGTCTTAATTCTCATGGTTTGGGTTGTTTTTTTTTAACTATTTGAGAATTCGCCTTGATGTGGAAGAATCTGAAGAAAACAACTCCTGTCTTGTGCTCTTATTTTGAAGTTTTTGCATGTAGAGATGTAATACAGGAAGAAATAACGTTTATTGTTTGGTGTATTCAGGTGTTCACAAAATGGTTTGGTGTATTCAGGTGTTCACAAAATGGTTTGGTGTTTGGTGTATTCAGGTGTTCACAGAATGGTTTGGTGTATTCAGGTGTTCACAAATTCATTCAGCAGCATAATTGTTTTTCTTTCTTTCCTCTTCTAATTTCAGAAGCAAGATGTTCGACCCCATATTCGCAATCACTACCGGTTGCACACTTTATTACCTCCGTAAGCCAGAGAGTGTCTACGTTCCCACCCCCTACCCCCAGAGCCCCCCTTTGCGATGATGTCACACGAGTGTTGCGTCACCCATGAGGCATTTTCGCGCATCCAATTTGACTCAACCATAACCACGACCTTAAAAAACAGAAAGCTCTGTAAATATTGGCAATTTTTTTTGGTATGTTTTAGTCCGTTTTGATTCGCAAAACAGTATTTTAGAATTGTTTTTTGGGCTGTACATTTTTTTGCCTTGTTGTTCTCTTGTTTTTTTTGTTTTCTTTTAGCTTGTATTTTGAATATTTTTAGCCTGCATTATTAGTTTTGTTAATGATGCCTGTTTCCATGGTAACACACGAGATCAGATATATGGTTGGAGAACATAATTACGAACTGCCCTCAACTGTTCCTGTGACCCTTGCTGTCGTTCCCACGGTCAAAGTTCTCGTCTCTCTAACTGTTGTATTAATTCCTTCTGTGAAAAGCGATAGTCTTGAACAATGTCTCTGCAGTTGTCATCGAGGATTCGAGCTGCGGTGGTCAGAGGGAACCTGGATCAACGTAAATGTGAGGGATGGACAAATGACGCTCTGCTTATTTGCTTCGTTGCTGCATTCGTGAACATGGCATGTACTGCAAACTGTTGCATGTGTTCTTAGCGCAGACTCTAACATCGTGTTTTTTTTCACACCGGTTGTTATCCAGAAGTGATGTGTCAGCCAACATGTCATGTGAGAAATCTGGACCCTAAATAAGGATTACCGTATGTATTTTGGGGAAGAAGGGAAGGGGTTGGAGCATGCGTACCTGTAATTTAGTGTCACAGTGTCATTACAGTTATATCGACACACGTACAGAAGAATGCAGACATGGTTGGAATGGACATTGTATCATGACCAGACAGACTGCTGCAGGGCTTTGCTGGCAAGGTTGTAAATGAAGGTGTTGGTGCAAGAGACTGCCAGCAAATCGCCAGACAAACACGGGTTTTTGGCTAATTCTCCCTCTTCATTTTCCATAGGGGATGTTGAGGTAAAAATTTCGCGAGTTCCACTGATCTCTGGCTCTTTGATACAATGGTACAAAACTTGTTGCACGGGATTTTGCTTGAGAGTAGGCTGAGAATTTTAGCCCACTGTTCAGGCTGTGCTGTCAGGTAATGTTACTAAACTTCACGAAACCTCTGAAAAAAAGCTGTGTTAATGCAAGATTTCAGCTCCTCCTCTCCCCTCTCTCTCTCTCTCTCTCCTACAATTAAGTGAAATAAAATTTTTTTGTTATTCAGAACTTGTTGCACAAATGTTCAAGAATCGGGGTTGTTGTCTGAGCCTTTTATTTCTACACGTTTCAGACTAAAATCGACACGATATCATAAAAGATATCTGATATGGCACATGTAAATTTGGTGAATGCGTTCTCTGGGTTAATAAAGAATACTCCAAAGATCATGTTTTTTCCCATCTGCAGAGATCCCGCAACATTATATTTTGCTGCATGGCTTTTGGGTTTTTGTTTTTTTTGTTTTTCTTCATCTGAGTGGCTCTGGGTTAGCATGCGCACTTGTTAACGTGCTTCTCGGGGTCATAGAACTTCAACGCACATGTTCATTCTGCCAAAAACAAAAAAAAAGAAAAGCAAAACCAAGAAAGAGATGTTGAATTTGTACAAATTGTTTTGAATACTGTTACCCCTGTTACATATATAACCATTACCCTCTGTGTTTGCTGTTTTTGTCTCTCTCCCTCTACACTGTGCATGTCCCGGCGATCTTCCATGGTGTAGAACTGGACAACTGCTTAAATGTCTTCAGTGTGTTTGCCATTGCAGAAACAGCTGGATTTATGTCTTTGTCATGCGTTGCCATGGTTGCCTCACGTTTATTGGCCTTTCTGGGTGTGTTTTTTTTTTTTTTTTTGGGAGAAACCATTTAGTCTTTTAGAGTTCTGTGGTGAAAATGATATAACATTTCAATGTTGTATCTGAAAGGTTTTTTTTTTTTTTTTTTTTTTTTCTCGACCCTCCTTGAACAGATTTTGATATCAGTCGGTGAAAACATTACTTCGAGTTTCCCTGGCATGTATTTGTGGCAGGTCCTCACTGAGCGTCTTCCGTGCTCTATTCCTCTACCTTCTTCCCATCCTCACCTATACTCCCCTGCCATTAAGAATGATGTGCATCTAACCAAGTGCTTCAGTAGTTGCTTGTGGCACCCGTTTGTGGCACATTTTGTCAGAACATTCGCTTCATTCTTGGACTATGTAATTTGCACTCTGTTAGGATTACTGACTGATTTTCTCATACAAAGATATATTTTTGACTTTTTTCACCTGACATTTCACGTACTTTGTTTTCTGTTTGTTGACGTGTTAGTTTTAGCAGCTCACCTCTGGTTGCCAGGTTGACTGGCTCCTCTGTGTTCTTCAGAAGATTTGTACAGAATTTTAAGATAAATGGTGTTATCCTACGCAACATTTTTAGCATGTTCACGCAGTAATGTATGTATTTCTAGTATTGTATTTGTGGTTTGCAAGCACAGTTTATAACTAGGTTATAACAATATAAACTGTTACTTTAGAAGAAAAAGAAGGGCCTGAATTTTTAACTGTGCTATATATATTTTACCAGAATTTATTCTTCAAAAGGAACCACACCATTTTAGCGGTCGACATGTACAGAAATCAAATTTTTTGTTTTGTTTTTTTTTGGTGTTAGACTATTAAGCAGTCTTTTGTCTCTTTACTTGCCACAAACAGTTCTGGTTTGTACACCCAAATACTGTGTTGGCAAAGATTTTATTGCTGTAGCTAGTCTTATGTACGTTTTTACACATATAATAAAGCAGCCAGTCATGGTTTACAATGTATATGTGAACTGCTATAGGATTTCAAAGCATTCATGTTTTTGTTTTGTTTTTTTTTAGTTTGGTTGTTATTTTGGAGGGAATTAGAACGGGACAGTTTTGAGATTGAACTCTTTTGTCGCTGATGACAAAAAAAAAGTCTCACTGTATCATGTGACTTCTCTAAAGTGATTGGCAACTTTTCTTTGACATTAGTTTACGCACATCACTTTTCTTTCAGGAACTTGTAGCAGTCACAAATGCTCTGCACCCGGTTTCAGAAAACGTACTGAGTTCAGTAAATTGCTTATAAAGTCAGTAGTTTTTTGCCTAGGTCAAACATAGTGCTACATTGCTTAATTAAGCAAAAAGACTAAGAATTTTTTCTGAAACCAGGCTGAGCTCCCTAATTTTCACCATCATCCGCCTACTTGAAATAACCTTTTGTGAAATTTTTTGCCGACACCAATCTTTCAGTATATGTATTAAACCTAAAACAGTCCCCCAACATTCCTGTCACATGGTACCTTTAGCAATAAAAGAGTTCGAACTCTGTCGCAACTCCCAATTTCACATCATTCACCTACATCCACTTCCCGCATCCCAGTTTTTAATCTGGAAGTTTTCTCTTTGAGTTCACTACCCCTCGCCTGTCCGCTGAGGGACGATGTAAAGGTTGTAAACCAGTTAGAGCACCTCATTTATCTCTCACACTGAAATAGGCAGCAACTCGGCTAGCATTTCTGATCATGTTACTGTAGCTTTTTTATAATAATCATGAATTGATAATTTTTTTTCTCATTTCTTTCGAGAGAGCTTTGTGTGTTAATTCTTCGTTTTTTTCTGTTTCTCGTTTGAAGAACTTTATCAGCTGATTTTTTTGTGCAGAGAAATGTGATTTCATTTTTCTCATGGTTATGTGTAAAACATTGGGCCAGGTTACTCTTGGCTAGAATTTCCACAAGGTCAAACTTTTCATTGTTGACACAGATTTGATGCATCCTGATGATTATCAAGAAAAGCTTTGAAACTTTCCGGTGAAAATATAAAGAGCAGTTCTCTGTGAATGTAACTGTACAGTGAATTCTAGATATATCAGTGGTAATTAAGTGTATAAAACAGAATGTTTCTTTGTTTCTAATCGCATTACCCTTGTCAAGAATCAAGTGCTTGAAAAATTATATCCAGTTATGTTTTTGTCATGGGTTACACTGTGTGGTATACACAGTTCACATGAGTGCTTGAATATGCATGCTTAGTTTACCTACAGTATCCTCATGTGGGATGTTTGTGAAGCTGTTTTTCATGTGAATAAGCCAGATGGAAGGTTTCAGTGTGCAAAACACATCCATGTGTTATGGGTTTAGAGTAAATCAAACGGAGACAGTATTGAAGTCACGCACAATTCGGCAAGTTTTGTGCAGGTTACCTGAATCTTTGTGACACTCGAATTGAGTGTTGTTTTTGTCAAAAGTGGGAAAAGGAAAGATATGGAATTAAACTGAATCCCTGCCGAAGTCTGCAATGTTGTACCATAGGCATTTTATAGGCCGTACTAAAATAGAGCTAATCCTACTTTGTTTGTTATGTTTACGTCGAGATATCTGCTGACTTAGCCTCGTCTGTAGGAGTTCCCTAGAGAATGCAAGTGATTATAGGCAAGCGCTTTCATTGATTTATACCGTATGACCCAGCTCTGCTGCCCAATCAAAACTACCATCTGGTTTGTTGCGTACATACATGGTCAGTCAGTGTATCGTCATCTTTTGTACAGCGATGTAAATGAAATGAAAAACGCCAAGAGTTGTATTTTGTAATATCATGTTCTACAGTATACGGTACCGATGGATGTCATGATGCGCAAAGCTTAAATGAAATGCTGGTGAATTGCTGACGAAAGGCTATGCTACCATGTTAGACTTTGTATACAACATGACTGTTCATTAACTTGATCTGAAATGACATGGCTTAAATGCCCTGAAGCAATTCGACTGTAAGTCCAATCAAATTCTTGATTTCCTGCGTTGGGAAGTGAAATTTACTCTTTCACTTATTTTGTGTTTTGTAAGCACAGTTCTGATTTGTTCAGAGATTTGACTTCATCAACCAAACAGAGGTCATGTTACTGTACACTGCAGATTTACTTCTGACATCAGATTGGTAGGAATGATTTAGTAAATGGTTTTAAGTAACAGTATTCTTGTTATTTCGGATTTACAGTATCTGGCCATACATCATTAGAGGATTAATGCATGCTAGTCGTAAAGTCTGCCATCCAATTTCATCCTATTCTTTGTCGGAATCTAGGCTGCTGGCTAAATGGTTTCCACACTCAGTTCTTGTGTATTGCCGACAGATAGGTGCTATACTCTGACGTCGCTGGTTCAAACCCTAGAGAAGTCTCAGCTAATTTTAAGCATTAGAGCTTGTGCTGTATGTCCAGAACGTGTTAATCCCAAATAACGATAATACTGATGGGTTTTACTGTACACAGATTGAGTCAGCCAAAAGTGAGTATGGACAAGAGATCTTGGATTTAATGTTGGCAGGATTGATGAACAGCCATTGCTGTGTATGTGTAGAAAAATCCATTTGGTACTGAGAATGTGAGCATCACTGACTGACATAGTGATGATGCAAGGCAAGGGAAAATTTAGCAGTCTGTGTGGGAAATATCCCGTGTCATGTGACAAATCGAAACACGATGCTCCACTTCTCCGGGCAATCAAGTCTGGCCTCCTTTTGGCCGATTACAATCAGCCTGGATCCACTTACACAAAACTTTGTAAATAAGTTTCTTGTAAAACATGCTCTCTTATGGCGCTATAATCTAGTCGACATCAGTTACGAGAAAAGTTATGAATAAAGTGACTTTGGAAGTTTTGTGAAAGTGGCCTCAGCTGTCAAGACCGCTTACGTTCGTTTGACTGGTGTCAGTGATGTCCGGTCTCGGAGTTTTAACCCCGGGTGAAATAATGCTAAGCCGTATTTTTGGATTCCTGTCATGATTTTACCACGCATTCACATAGCCTCATGGATTTGAACTTGTACATTATGTATTAAACCACCTTTGTTCGTTTGTTCGGCTATATGGATAAAAACGAACACGATGTACTGTTATACGTGTACATGTACAGGATCGAGGGATGGTATTTGTTGTTTATAGTTTTCGCCCCAATCACTACGTAGTGTTTGTTATTCCTCGGTAGCTCAACTCTCAAACCCTCCCCACTTGTAATATCACTACCATTACGACAAAAGACAAGTGTCAAAAACTTTCACTGGTTATGTACATAAACTCATACATATTCCAAACCTCATGCGTTTCTGTTATCCTTTGTTTCCCATGGTGTTTTTCAAGGCATTAACAGCGCTTTAACGATGTTTGTTGCAAAAACCCGCCACGCATTCGAGGGATTTCACTTAGCATTCGAGGGACCTGACGAGGTATGAAACAAAATTCAGATGTATCGGGTTACACAACAAATACCAAGACGAAGGTGGTAAAGTCTGTTCTACCCCAAAAACTGAAGAAAATGTGAAAAAAAAAGCAAAAAAAAAAAAACGCATATTTTATGCTGCCGATCTCTTTCACTTCCTCTGCAGATTTTAGACCAGTGAATGGCAAGCTTAGGGCACTGCAGTCGACCTAGATATTTCAATGACGCAACAGATCGTGAGGTGGTTTTATTGGCTGCAGTGGTTAGTCGTCAAAGCATCTGCTCCGTAATGGGCAGATCCAGGGTTCAATCCCAGATCAGTTCATACCTAAGATTCGATCAACATTTTATCGATCTGAAGCATGTATTTCAGAGTTTGATTTGGACAAGGGCGACCATGGTCAAGTGGTGAGCGTGCTACCGCAGAGTAATAACCCTTGAGCCTCTCACCAATGCGGTTGCCATGAGTTCAAGCTCATGGTGGCTATCTCTCAGGCCTCTACGTGGTCTGCGGAGGGTGGATTTCCTCCCTGAATAATGCTGACTGCCTTGATATAAGTGAAATATTCTGGAGTACCAATATTATGTAAAACTGCTATGTTAAGTACTATGTTAAATAATTTAGACAATAATTTAGGGCTAATTCCATGTGTGATGTCTTCAATATGGCATTATGGCGAAGCAGGCAGGGTTTGTAACACTTCAGGTCATCTCTGTCTAGTTAACATGTGGCTCAGAGTCAGCAGTGTTGTTTCCAGGGTCTGTCCAGTGTCCTCCACACATACACGTAATCCCGCCCGCTCAAGTTCAAATCTAGCTCTCACCGTTTCATCCTCTCGTTTTTCTGTCAGGACGGTTGTGACTGTCGTCATGGCAGAAAACTTCTTGAACATAGAATTAACACCAACCATATAAATGAATAATCTGAATAAACTAAAACATTCTCTAATATGGTGTTCAAAATCTTCAGACTACAAGAAAAGTTTATGAACTGTGACGTGCATTGTAGATGTAAGAAATCATCTATGACATGCTGACCCATTCTTTAGGCTCTTAGATTTACATGTAGGTCCTAAATTTGAAACCAAAGTTGGTTAAAACTGGCCTAGCATTTCTGGAAACATTGCACAGACAAGGCTATTGGTTGTTACAGTTAGAAGATACATTGGCTCCAGATACTGATAGGTTTTGAAAACTCCCTTCCTTACCCTAATTCCTCAACCTTTTCGCACATGAAAGAGTGCAATTTATGCACATTTTTAATTTGATTTTGGAGATAAAACTACATGGGCTGGATTGGCTGGTTTCAGTGCTTCACAAAAAGTATAAATTTATAAGTCAACACAGAATAATTACTTCAGAATATGCTTGAATAAAGACCTTGTAAACATGTGAAAAGATTGAAGAATTACAATATTTAAAAGTTCAAGCCAAATTTCATTCAGTGACACCCAGCCTTTCTTGAAATATCACAGAAGTAAGCTTTTGGCCCTTATCAATGTCATTGTACCAATGCACGACTGGACAGAATTACTCTTTAACATCTGTGTACACAGGAGTTTGAGACCCACCTGACTGTTGCATTGGGTTGTAAGTGTATATATATGTGAAATTATCCTGCATCAGACAAAATCCTCTGCTTCTGACTGGACAGTAACGGGAGATGTATTTCTATACCCTGCAGTTGATGCCAAATGCATCTGTTGACTAGGTTAACTCCCTTTGAAGCTATTTGACAGTACATTGGCCTTTTGTGCTGAATTGACCTGTCTTTTGCAGGATAAATTCATTAAATAACTATTTGCTGAGAGAACATGGGAAATATATGGTGTCGGTAACCTTGCTGATGCCTCGCCCCAGCATGACGGTTATCGACTCCATGTACTTCCTGTACCCTCTCACTAAGTAACCGTGTAACTAACACAACACCGCGACTCCAGTCGTTATGTGTATCCTGGTCCCATCATCACCTGGGACCAACTCTGTACAACCAGATGAGTTGAGTTTGGTTTTTAGCTCTCCTGTATGCCAAGCTTAGAAGTGCGTCACATCATAAGGCCACTGCTCATGTGGAGCTTCATGACAAATTCGATAAACAAAGTTTATGATGGTACAAGACAAATTTTATTATTAAACATAGCGAAGATGATATTTCAACATTTCTGTGAGAAAAATTAAATCAATGACACAGCAGATTTCATACTCATTAACAATTTCAAATTTCCAGGTCCACAAAATTCACATTTTCAAGAAAACTTCAAGTTGGAGTTTTAATCAATGTGAATTGACCATATCATTTGAACTTTCACATACATGCAACTGTGCATCAAGTAACTCCAAACATGCTGGGGAACAAACTTTCCCCAAGAGGATTTCAGCAGCATTCCATGTAAAAGTGACCCGGGGTTGATTCTGTCCTTTGTTTATACATGTAGATCGGCCCACAGTATGTGTAAGTGCTAAGCGGGTTCTAAACTTCAAGTCTTTTCCAGGCCAAACAACCAATAAACCCTGAATTTCTAGTGTTTTCAAAGTTACTTTCAGCTACGCATTTACAGGTCACCCTGCACAGGCACAAGAAAAACATGCTGAAATTAACAAAAAACTCTTAAACATTTAATATTACAAATGTTCAACAGTGAACAAAAAATATAATTTCGTTTCAAACACTTCCATGTATGAGACAGAATGAAGCAGAGCCCACCCCATCACACTGACAGGACACAGTATACATACACTCCAATAGACAGTAGTAACCCTGGGCCTGGTAGTAACTATCTGAGAACTACCATAATACCCCAATCGCCATGTTACCCTTTTCCCTCCCTACTCCTCTTCCATGATACAGAATGCCGTGAACCTTCCTTTAGTCTACACAAAGCACAGGACATTCATCTGTGTGGATAGATGCAGACCAAGTGGCTAGACAGCTGTTTCGAGTGCGCATGACCAAGATTTCTTCGCTCTGTGACAAACAAGCTCTCATGGCTACGTTAAAGCATTGTTACAGATAATTCATTCCTTTTCGTACATTTTATGCGAGTTTTTCTGACTTTACATAGGCTCTAGGATAGTTTCAAATGGAAAACCTAGTTAAAAACACACACACAAAAATTACACCTCAGCTAAATACCAGGCTGACGGCGAGGGCTGAAAAGGTAGTTAACTCTTTGGCATTATGTTTCTCCCACATTTGAACCATTCTTTTCATGCACAACTTGAAACAGACATCTGGTTTACTGCCAATACACCCAACCCCACTTGTACTACCAACAATTCTAACCCTGAGAGAGATTACCCAACTGATCTCATCCCCTCTCCCCACTTCCCCTCCCCTGCTCAACACAGAGACACACACAATGTGGAGGTTCCGTCACGTAGGACAGTCGTAGATGTGAATAGCTCTGTCATCAGACACGGACGCCAGCTTGGACCCGTTACTGCTGAATCGGGCGCTCCACACCTGGGGAAAAACACCAGTAAGACATCCTCATGAAATCTAAATGAACGAGTCATCATGGTTTCACGCTCTGCATTCATTAGTATAACAAAAGCTTATGCAAATATTTCAATCACAAAGTGTCAAGAACATTTTTTTTATTTTGTCCAGTCATGTTTTGGAGCACCAACAAAAGCTTTGCCACTTGTCAGGATTCGTGTTCCACATTTGCTGCCATTTATTTTAAACTCTGAAATATTTCTTGTACCACCTAACAATGATCGAACACTATTTTTGCCACCGTTTAGAGCGAAAGAAAATAACATACTTTCAAGCAACGAACAGTGAAATGAACACTGAACAGGCTGAAAACTAGACACTATTTCAGAAAACTCTACTAACGAGTAGACTACTGATACATAGTTTTGTTTGAGATAATTAATATCATCCTTATTATATGAATCAAAGACATGAGAAAATATAAATAACCTAAAATTTGCTTCATAGCTAAATTGCTCATTTTGTCCAATTCTGACATGCCTGAGAATTCTTAAATCACAGAAAGGGTTTTTTTTAGAAGACAGGATGATATCCTAGAGGAAAAATCAAACATGACCAATTGATTTTTAGTTACATATATTTGCCTTTGGCATGTCTGAAAAAAGCATGTCGCTTTTGCACAAAATTTTGGGTCATTTACAGTACATGTAGTTGGAGCAATTAGTTCCTCTGTCTTTAAAGTGAAAGACAGCTCATGTTCTAAGTTAAGTTTGCCAAAAATGTTGGACAATATTATGTTCATTTCAATGAAGTATTTTTTTCTAACAGCCATTATGACAGTGGAAATTGACATTTGAAAATGCTCCACTGAATAGCATGAAACGCAGCCATTCTGTGTGAGCTGTGACGTAATTGTTCAAAGTGCGGAACACTTATAACCCGACACTGTAGTACGCTGTTAGAGTTGTCGTTGAAAATTAAGTATAAAAGTAAATTTATACCATGAAATGATCTATAAACTTACTCTCCTCAAAACCCAATGGTCTGGAAATTATTTCCAGCGTTGTTCACACTTGTACCAGTTATAGTGAAAACACAGAACACTAAAAGAGTGTCCTGTCTCTGTATCATTACATGTTATGTTGACAGTCAACTCAGACCATTTACGTCACAGCTTATATACAGCTGACATGTCCTGGCTCTCTGATTGGTAAGTCTCTCATAAGCCAGAACGCATGGGAGCCTTCAGAACTCCAGCCGGCAGCAAAACATTCCACACTTCAAAGGGAGGCAAATCAGCAACGGATTCATACAAATTCAAACAGGTTTTTGTGTTCAAAAGAGACTTTTGTAATCTTTTTAATGAGCAGTGCTTCACTAATGAGATGTCTTCTAGTTTAAGGTATGATCATGTAGAAAATAATGTGTACTGACCTGATCTAGGTGGTCATAGAAGGTGTGTACACAAGTCCTGGTGGCTGCTTCCCAAACCTTGACTGTCTTGTCAGAGGAGCTGAAACACAGACATGGGTGTCAGAATCTTGACGTCCTTGGGAGATGGGTGGGGAGAGGGGTGGTGCAACATTTATTTACGTGATATGTGTGTTATTTATTTGTTTATTTATTTGATTGGTGTTTTATGCCGTACTCAAGAATATTTCATTTATACGACGGTGGTCAGCATTATGGTGGGAGGAAACCGGGCAGAGCCCGGAGGAAACCCATGGTCATCTGCAGGTTGCTGGCTGACTGTCCCACATCCGGCCGGTGAGGAAACCAGCATAAGATGGACTTGAGCTGACAGCGACCCCATTCGTGAGAGGCACCTGGGTCATTACGAGCTGCACTAAAACACTACTCCCCTCTACCAAGATATACCCCAGTTGTGCAGTATTAAAAGAGTGTGGGTGGGGGTTAGAAAGGGGTGTAATAGAAGGAGCAAGGGGATGCTGAAATAAATATCTTCAATGAACTTGAACAACTGAACTCTGAGTTGAACAATATTCAGCATAAGTCAGATTGTCATTCAACAGTTACCAGCACCAATCTGTGTTCAGACAGTATTCACCATAAGTCAGATTGTCATCCAACAGTTACCAGCACCAATCTGTGTTCAGAGAGTATTCACCATAAGTCAGATTGTCATCCAACAGTTACCAGCACCAATCTGTGTTCAGACAGTATTCACCATAAGTCAGATTGTCATCCAACAGTTACCAGCACCAATCTGTGTTCAGACAGTATTCACCATAAGTCAGATTGTCATCCAACAGTTACCAGCACCAATCTGTGTTCAGACAGTATTCACCATAAGTCAGATTGTCATCCAACAGTTACCAGCACCAATCTGTGTTCAGACAGTATTCACGCAATACAACTCACACTGTTGTTCAAAGACAAGTCAATTGTTTACACACCATTCATCGTAAGATCCATGCCTGCTTAAATCAGTTTTAAAATAAGGAGTTAATTAACTAATTTCTAAACAAAAGTGTGTCTTGTCTTTCAAAAAGTCCTTTCCACTCTGAATAGTGATGGACACCAACGAAAGCCAAGAGAGACGTTTACACGTCTCCATATGCAGTTGATTTTTCATGTAACGTTTTCATGTAACGTTACTTTATAGAGTTACAAGACAGGTGTGGACTTATGGAGAAAGAACCCTATTACAAAGTTTCACAGGCCTGGCCCTTGATCATCATGTTACACATACATATAAAAGCCATCAGTTGTTCTCTGAACAGAACGTTACACATGCATATAAAAGCCATCAGTTGTCCTCTGAACAGAACGTTACACATGCATATAAAAGCCATCAGTTGTTCTCTGAACAGAACGTTACAAATGCATATAAAAGCCATCAGTTGTCCTCTGAACAGAACGTTACACGTGCATATAAAAGCCATCAGTTGCTCTCTCAACAGAACGTTACACATGCATATAAAAGCCATCAGTTGTCCTCTGAACAGAACGTTACACATGCATATAAAAGCCATCAGTTGCTCTCTCAACAGAACGTTACACATGCATATAAAAGCCATCAGTTGTCCTCTGAACAGAACGTTACACATACATATAAAAGCCATCAGTTGTTCTCTCAACAGAACGTTACACATACATATAAAAGCCATCAGTTGTCCTCTGAACAAAACAGGATATAAAACAAAGGTATCTTCCTCAGAAAAAAAAAACACATGATGTCACCACATGAAGTTACCACACAGACAGGTGATCACTTCTGGAGGAAGATCTCTGTATACCAAATATTCCCAGGCCTGGTCCCTGATCAAGTTTTACCAGTGACAGAATGATAAGTTGCTAAATCCGATACCATTCCTTACCAGGAAGCAAAGTGCGTGTTGTCACTGCTGAATGCCACACTAAGGACCCAGGAACCATGACCAGAGAGGGTGCCTGCCAGCTGAGCCTGATGCCTGGAGAAAACATAATTTGATTAGTTGCTAGTTGATTTATTTACACTGTTTAATTTTGTACTTGAGACTATTTCTGCCTTTATAATGGTGTGCAGGATTCATGGTGAAAAGCAATAAACAGTTTTATCACTTTGAGGTTTGTATTCCAGAGTCTTAAAGAAGTCATGTATTTTTTATCACTTTGAGGTTTGTATTCCAGAGTCTTAAAGAAGTCATGTATTTTTTATCACTTTGAGGTTTGTACTCCAGAATTTTAAAGAAGTCATGTATTTTTTATCACTTTGAGGTTTGTGTTCCGGAGTCTTAAAGAAGTCATGTATTTTTTATTACTTTGAGGTTTGTATTGCGGAGTCTTAAAGAAGTCATGTATTTCTTATCACTTTGAGGTTTGTATTCCAGAGTCTTAAAGAAGTCATGTATTTTTTTATCACTTTGAGGTTTGCATTCCAGAGTCTTAAAGAAGTCATGTATTTTCTTTCCAATAAAAAAATTGCTGGTCATGCACTTGTCTTCTGCTATAGTAAATTGTTACCAAGTTGCTGTGATCATGACTTATACACATTTTTACATACAATTATACACACAATATTTCCATCACAACATACAATAAAACAAGGGTAAAGTTTTCAAATTTAGCTGAATATATTATATACCCAGGTCCTAACCATACTGTAACCTGTCGACTGTCAGCATGTGACACGACACATTATTCCCTAACCATACTGTAACCTGTCGACTGTCAGCATGTGACACGACACATTATTCCCTAACCATACTGTAACCTGTCGACTGTCAGCATGTGACACAATGACACATTATTCCCTAACCATACTGTAACCTGTCGACTGTCAGCATGTGACACGACACATTATTCCCTAACCATACTGTAACCCGTCGACTGTCAGCATGTGACACGACACATTATTCCCTAACCATACTGTAACCTGTCGACTGTCAGCATGTGACACGACACATTATTCCCTAACCATACTGTAACCTGTCGACTGTCAGCATGTGACACGACACATTATTCCCTCCCTACATGATTCGCGGTTACGATTTAAAAATGTTCATCTCATGTAAATATATGTTAATGAAAGATTTCTCATTCCCTGCACTCTGTGTCTCGCAGTCCAACCTACAAATCATCTGTGCTTGGCACATTTAACACTTCCTGTACCCTGTGTCTCGCAGTCCAACCTACAAATCATCTGTGCTTGGCACATTTAACACTTCCTGTACCTTGTGTCTCCCAGTCCAACCTACAAATCATCTGTGCTTGGCACATTTAACACTCCCTGTACCCTGTGTCTCCCAGTCCAACCTACAAATCAGTTGTGCTTGGCACATTTAACACTCCCTGCACTCTGTGTCTCGCAGTCCAACCTACAAATCATTTGTGCTTGGCACATTTAACACTTCCTGTACCCTGTGTCTCGCAGTCCAACCTACAAATCATCTGTGCTTGGCACATTTAACACTTCCTGTACCTTGTGTCTCCCAGTCCAACCTACAAATCATCTGTGCTTGGCACATTTAACACTCCCTGTACCCTGTGTCTCCCAGTCCAACCTACAAATCAGTTGTGCTTGGCACATTTAACACTCCCTGCACTCTGTGTCTCGCAGTCCAACCTACAAATCATCTGTGCTTGGCACATTTAACACTTCCTGTACCCTGTGTCTCGCAGTCCAACCTACAAATCATCTGTGCTTGGCACATTTAACACTTCCTGTACCTTGTGTCTCCCAGTCCAACCTACAAATCATCTGTGCTTGGCACATTTAACACTCCCTGTACCCTGTGTCTCCCAGTCCAACCTACAAATCAGTTGTGCTTGGCACATTTAACACTTCCTGTACCTTGTGTCTCCCAGTCCAACCTACAAATCATCTGTGCTTGGCACATTTAACACTCCCTGTACCTTGTGTCTCCCAGTCCAACCTACAAATCAGTTGTGCTGGGAACATTTAACACTTCCTGTACCCTGTGTCTCCCAGTCCAACCTACAAATCATCTGTGCTTGGCACATTTAACACTTCCTGTACCCTGTGTCTCCCAGTCCAACCTACAAATCATCTGTGCTTGGCACATTTAACACTCCCTGTACCCTGTGTCTCGCAGTCCAACCTACAAATCATCTGTGCTTGGCACATTTAACACTCCCTGTACCTTGTGTCTCCCAGTCCAACCTACAAATCAGTTGTGCTTGGCACATTTAACACTCCCTGTACCCTGTGTCTCCCAGTTTAACCTACAAATCAGCAGCACTTGGCACATTTAACACTCCCTGTACCCTGTGTCTCCCAGTCCAACCTACAAATCAGCAGCACTTGGCACATTTAACACTCCCTGTACCCTGTGTCTCGCAGTCCAACCTACAAATCATCTGTGCTTGGCACATTTAACACTTCCTGTACCTTGTGTCTCCCAGTCCAACCTACAAATGAGTTGTGCTTGGCACATTTAACACTCCCTGTACCCTGTGTCTCCCAGTCCAACCTACAAATCAGCTGTGTTTGGCACATTTAACACTTCCTGCACCCTGTGTCTAGCAGTAAAACCTACAAATCAGCTGTGCTTGGCACATTTGGCACTTCCTGCACCCTATGTCTCACAGTCCAACCTACAAATCAACTGTGCTTGGCACATTTAACACTTCCTGTACCCTGTGTCTCGCAGTTCAACCTACAAATCATCTGTGCTTGGCACATTTAACACTTCCTGTACCCTGTGTCTCGCAGTCCAACCTACAAATCAGCAGCACTTGGCACATTTGGCACTTCCTGCACCCTATGTCTCATAGTCCAACCTACAAATCAACTGTGCTTGGCACATTTAACACTTCCTGTACCCTGTGTCTGGCAGTCCAACTGACAAATCAGCTGTGCTTGGCACATTTAACAATTTTTGCACCCTGTGTCTCGCAGTCCAACCTACAATTCATCTGTGCTTGGCACATTTAACACTTCCTGCACCCTGTAGCAGTCCAACCTACGTATCAGCTGTGCTTGGCACATTTAACACTTCCTGCACCCTGTAGCAGTCCAACCTACGTATCAGCTGTGCTTGGCACATTTAACACTTCCTGCACCCTGTAGCAGTCCAACCTACGTATCAGCTGTGCTTGGCACATTTAACACTTCCTGTACTCTGTGTTTCCCAGTTCAACAGACAAATCAGCTGTGCTTGGCACATTTAACACTTCATCTACCTTGTGTCTCCCAGTCCAACCTACAAATGAGTTGTGCTTGACACTTTTAACACTTGGGACATGAGCGTCTTTACATAAAGAGCTTTTGTTCATGATGATGTGGAAATACTTGCAGCCTCCTCCTAGCCTGGCCAATCAGCAGGGGTTTCTCATAACACCTGATCCATAATTGGTTGTCACAGACACCATTATTGTCCCATTTATTTATTTATTTGATTGGTGTTTTACGCTGTACTCAAGAATATTTCACTTATATGACGGCAGCCAGCATTATGGTGGGAGGAAACCGGGCAGAGCACTGGGAAACCCACGACCATCCGAAGGTTGCAGACTTTCCCACATACAGCCGAAGAGGAAGCCAGCATGAGCTGGACTCAAAGCGACCGCATTGGAGGGAGGCTTCTTCATTACACTGCGCTAACCAAATGAGCGACGGAGGTCCTCTCATGATCATACACACATTACAGTACTACTGGACCTAAAATTTCACCTAAAATTCACAGTTTGTTGGATTCCGTCAGAGTTGTTAATCTTATAAAAGGTACTTTGGTTGTTTTTTTTATAATGTCACACTGGAAATAGTTTCCAAACCAAAAGGAATATTTTCTTGCCTCTGAAAATGTAATCTTTGAGGTGAAACTTTGGTACAGTTTTACATTTTACAGTACATAACGTTATCCCGCGGCCACTTCAGTGCCAGACATAACTTGCACTATCCCAGTGCCAGACATAACTGGCACTGGGATAGTGCCAGTTATGTCTGGCACTGGGATAGTGCCAGACATAACTTGCACTATCCCAGTGTACTCACACGTCATAGATCTTGATGTGGGAATCGTCAGAGCCTGTGACGAGGAGCTGTGAGTCTGGGGAGAAGGTGATGGAACGGATGGGCATAGCATGACCTGCAAACATACAGCACAGGTACATACATGTAGCATGACTGAAATTATCACTTCCAGCACTTGTATGTTTGTAATTGTTCTTCTTCTAATTTTGGGGACTGCCGAAAGCAAAAGTTTACATCTTTACACCGACTGGTTCGGAAAAGTAAAGATGCCAATATTTTGTCCACTAGATGGATTGACCATGTGAGGAAGGAGGAAGTGTGTATACCTATTACAATTCCATACTGGCTAAAAGGGGCAGATCAAATATCCCCAAAATTGAATTTATTTTATTTATTTGATTGATGTTTTACGCAGTACTCAAGAATAGTTCATTTATGCAACGACAACCAGCATAATGGTGGGAGGAAACCGGACAGAGTCAGGGGAAAACCCAGAACCATCTGCAGATTGCTGGCAGACCTTCCCACGTACGACCGCAGGGGCAGCCAGCCTGAGCAAGACTTGAATTCATAGCAACCACATTTTTGGGAGGCTTCTAGGACATTGTGCTGCGCTAGCCCAGAGGACCCCCTACACTTAGAAGAATTAGGGTAGCGCCATGCCCAAAAATGTTTTTATTTTCATTACAGCAAATTAATTTCATGGATTTTAACTTCACACTAATGAAGCACACCACTGCGGTGACCGAGTTCAAGTCCACCTCGTGCTGGTCTCCTCTCCTGTCATATGTGGGGAAGTCTGTCTCCAACCTGTGAATGGCCATGGGTTTCTTCCCACCACAATGCCTGCTGCCATCCCTTAAGTAAACTATTCTTGAGTATGCATAAAATACCAATCAAATCAATTAATAAATGAATATCTTTTGCGTTTATAAGAAATCTGCAGTGCCCATGGGAAGAAAACCAACATGGGAGAGCTGTACACCATACTGGTGGAAGACATGTTGTCTCTTCAAATGGTCACATGACGATGAACAAAGTCACGTGTTTTTTGTTACCGATGGCCCTCAAAAATGTGAGAGTTCAAGGTCAGGTTTGAAGCCATACCTTGTGTGTCCGGACAATTTGAAGGCAAGCGCCTTCAATAATTAGACCACAGTCCTCTCCCATATATTTTTATCCTAATCTTTTTTAACGCTATTTTCACTTGCCTGATAGACATCAGCTTTATGGGCTCAGGCCATTCGGGTGTCTGGGATAAACCACCTATCTTCGGCAAGTTAGTACATGTACTAGACCTATTGCACATGTAATATTACCATCTGATGACAGGTCTCTTACCTTCTAATGTGTGCAGGAGCTTTCCGGTGGAGATGTCAAAAATGTTGACGATTCCGTCAATGGCGCCACAAGCAATGTACCGACCATCAGGTGACTGGAAGTACAACAACGACAACTTATAGTCACAGAGGTGTATTGTATCAGAAAGAATGGAATAAACGTCTGACATCAAGTACTCAGCCTTTGTATATACCAATCACTCCTTTACTTGGCAGGACAGAGACTTCATATTGAAGAAACCGAACAAACTTATTCTCAGGTATGATGTAATCACATAGGCTATACTCAGTATAACCTTTTCCCTTTTATGACCTACTCACACCGGCTATACTCATTATAAACGTTTCCCTTGGTATGACATGCTCACATAAGCGATAGTCATTACAACCTTTCTCATGGTAGGCTTCGCTCAGTATAAACTTTCCTCTGGTATGCCATGCCCACATAGGCTATACTTAGCATAAACTCTCCCCAGGTATGACATACTCATATAGGCTGTACTCAGCATAAACTTACCCTTGGTATAACATACTCACATAGGCTATACTTAGCATAAACTCTCTCCAGTTACAACATACTCACACAGGCTATACTTAGTACAAACTTTCCTCGTGGATGACACACTCACCTTGGCTATACTCAGTGTAAACTTTCCCCTGGTACAACATACTCACAAAGGCTATACGTAGCATGAACTTTCCTCAGTTATGACATACTCATATAGGCTATACTCAGTATAACCTTTCCTCTGGGATGACACACTCACACAGGTTATACTCAGTATAAACCTTCCCCTGGTATAACTCACTCACACAGACTATACTTAGCATTAACTCTCCCCAGTTATGACACACTCATATAGGCTATACTCAGCATAAACTTTCCTCTTGGACGACACACTCATCTAGGCTATACTCAGTATAAACTTTCCTCTTGGATGACACACCCACCTAGGCTATACTCAGTATAAACTTTCCTCTGGTGTAACATACTCACATAGGCTATACTTAGTATAAACTTTCCCCTTGTGTCCATGGAAGTCTGTTTCCGTCCCGTGTCCACCCCAAACAGGTTTACCTTTCCATTGTGGCTTCCTGTTGCCAGAAACCGTGAGTCTGGCGAGAAGGCGATTGTCCATGCATCCACTGTCAAAGGGAGACAATTTGATAATATGAAAATGTTTTCAGGGAGACTCAACAACATTAAAAATTTGATGAGAATGTGAGGAAAGACATTATTAAGGGAATTCTGAAATTTCTTTACTTAATTTTTACTGATAAGTACATTAGTCAAAAACTTTAAAGAAACAAGAATTCATTGAGTGATGCTTCACACACATATGTTTGAGTTCAACAGGACAAGTCTAGAAAAAAAGGATAGATGGATTGCCAGACAAACAGATGGGGTATAACCTTATAGACCCTAAAATCTTATTATTTATTTATTTCACTGAAGTTTTGTGCCACACTCAAGAATATTTCACTTATACAACTGTGTCCAGCATTATGTTGGAAGGAAAACTGGGCAAAGCATGGAGGAAACCCGCGACCATCTGCAGGTTGCTGGCAAACTTTCACACCGGGAAGAGGAAACCAGCATGAGCTGGACTTCAACTCTCAACAACCGCATTGGTGAGAGGCACTTGGGTCATTACACCTCACTGGTACGCTAACATGGAGCCCCCCCCCCCTCCCCATCTCACTGTGACTATCCAAACTACTCGAGGCTACCACCAAGTGCAGGCCATGAGCAGACGGACAAACAGACATCGGCTTACCTGGCCCAGCATCTATACTTTTGGCCTGGTTGCCTGTTTCCACCTCCCAAATCTTGATGTGACTGTCCAAGCTACTGGAAGCTACCACTGAGAGCAGGTTAAGAACTGTTTCAAAATTTGTCACTGCGATAGATTTTAGCTCTGATAAAGCCTTATGTTTTCTTTACATTTCCGCGCATGCCAGGCTCTCGATCAACTACATGTACCTCTACCATAAGACAAAACACAAGTGAATTTTCAACAATTAAAGCAGTGACTGATGTTAAACAAAGTAGGAAAACAAACCTCAAAACAGGATTCTAAAATGAATGGTACTCTCAGAATCAGCCACAACAAGTAACAATGTCAAAGACGGTATTTCATCTAAGGCTCATCTTTTCCAATTGACACGTTGCTTGATTCTGACAGATTGTAATTCATCAACCTCATGTAGGACCGCTTCAGAGTTTTTGCAAGTTTGATTCCCTTCGAGAACATGAAAACGAGAGCGTTGCCACCAAAATCATCACTTCAAAGCCTTCTTAAGCTTCTGAATGTACATTTTACAAGCTGAAATTCAACGGAAATACAGTAGATCAAATACAGAAGTCCGCAGACCAGGCCGTCCTTAAAAAACTGTTTGCTGGGCACAACCGGACCCTATGACAAAAAATAGGGATGGTTAGTAAGGAATTCTGTTTTTTATTATTCTGGCCCTTCAAAAAGACAGAGATTTTAAAGAATTTAACACAGTGAGATAAATGTACAAAAAACAACTTTCAATAAAATACCAATGAACAGTTCTGAGTAGGGCTCTTTTTTAAAGGTTCGGTTGAGTAATGCCCAACGAACACATCTTTAAGGATGGCATCGTGTGGTATTAAAACAAGGATACATGTGCCAGTATTGTCCATATCGACAGAGACCACACCCAGCTGATGTCCCTCCAGCACATGCTTCAGTTCTAACTTCTCATCCGTCCTTCAAAAAACAACACACAACCTACGTGTAGTCAGGGCATCTGTATATATAGGTATTTATTTATTTACATTTGCCACCACACGGCTGAGGTGCTGGCGACATGGCATTAAGTCATAAGGCCTACGACACCTGATCCTTTCTTTCCTATTATAAAATTTTGGAAAACTGGTGATAGCAGCCACAAGCAACCAACATCTCAGTCTTGCTGAGGTCATCAAATCCACTAGCAGACAGATGCATGTTCGTGCATAAACTGTACATGCCCAAGAACAAACCGAATCAAGACAATGCCCATCATGTGGATTGACCTTGACCTACCATCTCCAGATCTTGACCTTGTCATCCACTGACCCAGTCACAATGTTCTCATGGTCGTCCTTCTCACTCTTTGCCCAGGCACAAGTCCAGATACTGTCCTCATGCGCTGAAAAATAATGACGCAGGACGGTTTGGATCACTTAGTAAAGACGTTATAAGAGCATCAACTGGGTTGAGACCTGGTTGCACCCATTCCCTGTAAAACTGGTGTTGTATGTTTGTTTCTTTCCACTGAATTACAACAATGAAGTTGCCTTCTTAATCTTCATTTGGATTTGACTGATTGATTTGTTTATTTACATGTATTTGACAGGTGTTTTGTGGCTTTCTCTAGAATATTTCACTTGTACGACAGTGACCAGCCTTGTGAGGGGAGTGTACATTTTGAATAGCAGACATCAATCCTGAAAGTCAGTGAAGCGCCTATCTTACCTGCCTTATATCTGCTGTGTGCCAAAATTTCATTCATTTATTTAAGCTCTATTCGATTGGCATTTAACGCCACACTCGAATCCATCAACCTTTGACAAGTTACTGGCGAGCTTTCCCAATATGTAGTTTTGAACTTATATCACGCTGAATCACACATTTAAAACCACTTTTTCTGTGTGTTTAAAGCTTCAGATCATAAGTTAAACTGAAATTCTTTGATTTTTGATGCCACAAATACAGTAAATGCTGACTTTCAACATATACTGTATACCAGAAATAAGAAAATTAGCAAAAAGCAGCTCACCCTGTTCCTGCTTGAATATAATGGAGTACTGCAATAAGATACATAAATGGGAGTGATTTAAAATATAAGCTTTACTTCATTTGAAACATATTTCATTCAGAAATGACAAAACTGGGAGCAAAATTCAAATTATATTTCCAATGGGCTACAATGAGGCTTCTTTGCGTTACCACATACAATGATACATGTCCAAGACATTCGTACTCAAGAATATATCATTTATATGATGGCGACCCATCATTAAGGTGGGAGGAAACGTGACAGAACCCGGGGAAAACCATGACCATTCGCAGGTTGCTGGAGGACTCTCCCACATACAGCCAGAGAAGAAGCCAGCATGAGCTGGACTTGAACTCACAGCTACCGCATTGGTAAGATGCACCTGGGTCATTTCGCCATGCTGGCGCGACAACCCCCTCAGCCACAGAGGCCGTTAAAACAAAAGGTAGTTTGATTCTCATGAACATAGATCATTGTGTATCATTCAAAGGATAGTTACCCGAACGGGCACCAAGATATGGCTGTGTCGATTTAAAATTGCATTATACATATGACCCTGATGATAGACGTGAAAGCATATATAAATTGTACACACATGCACATGTGGTGGACTACTTTTCTATATGTAATTTACAGAACCTATATGATCACTGGTTAATAAACACCAGTTCAAGCATTGTCAAGTCCGTCATACTAACGCATCACAACCCCAGAGTCCAATATCAGTTCATAATGCAATAAAACATCCGCGTTCAAAAGCCGCGTAAATTACACACACCATGTGTCATTCGGGGTCCAAATTCCGTTGCCCACGTTTTATTATGTCCACTGATTAGAAAAATTGGGATCCGTTTTGGGCGATTCCATAAATGATGAACGACACAACTGTGTTTCAAGACAGTAAAAAGAATTAAAATTTGACAACCGAGAAGGCAAATCGGTCACATTCAAGCCTGCCGGTAACTCACCATCGCTTTCGATTCGTCTGTTGTCTAAGAAAAGCGACCTCTGGCGGAACAGATGCGAGATTACAATATTAAAATTTAGTAAAAAGCGAAGAATCTTTCTCTAAATAACTTTATCTTTGGTATGACGAGTTTTCTCTGTGTTTAAGGTCTTAATAATGGTTGGTTTATTCATTTTAAGAATCATTTGGCCAATACCGTTATTACAATTTGGATCAAAGAGTACCCCTCAGATTTTCGCGTGGCCACGTTAAAAATGTAAACAGTCAGTTGTCAAGGGAAATCTCACCCTGTTTTTTCGAAATCCCTGATTTACGGCGATTTTTCTGAGGTAAATTTTATTATTGTTACTGGTGCAGTCAATGACTTGTAGTTCTGTTTCGCCTTTCACATCGTTTTAGCACCTTTATTTTCGGAGGATGTGTACGACAGCGATTAAACGGCTTGTCGTCGTTGTTGTTGTATTCTACTCCAACTGCTACAGCATAGGTGCAAAACATAGATATAGCCTTTCGACCCGTACAAGCCTGTTTATTCTGACATTGTTTAAAGATCGTATTTACTCTGTGTGAAATATCTGTATTTCCGACATAAATTTGTGGATGTGTTTTTTCATGAAGCATTTCCCTTGTAGTTGCTTCATTACCGCATGTATATCACCTGTCACCCGCCCGGATAGCACACTATAATGTGTCTTGGTGAGGCAGCACCAGATAAAAGCTACAGTCGAAATCCGTCCTGCACCAAGGAGACACTGCCTGCGTATAATTGAAGTATTCTTGAGTAGGTTGTTAAACAATAAGCATTCATTCATTATATCAGTGTGATGGGATATATGTAAACCTATCTGGCCATGATTAAGCATTAAACGTATCCCTTGGCAGTCTCACAGAAACCTGCCAAATTCTTGCATTATTATGCCGGACTTTGGAACATTAGAGACGCGAGTTTGCATGAGCATATGACTTTCATGTCAAAAACTTGGAATAACAGAACTGAACAGAACCATAGGTGTTTGCTAAACTCTGTAATATTGTGGGATAGGCATAAATGGCCATGTGCTTCTGATATTACCTGTTCCTTACATGTGCACTCATGCACCACCCAAAATTGCTAGCTGACATATTGGTAATCAGCAAGATAACGTCTCAGAGAAGCCATTACTGTAACTCTTGAGCCTTTGCAAGATGTTATTTCAAGAATATTCTGTGAACATAATATTAGACAAATAAACTATTTTTTTTGTGAAACTGAGAAATTAACCAACCCATCCAATGTACATTTGCTTGCAAAATTTAATTGAAAAGGTGCAGAAGTCACACTGAAAGTTGCTCGTTGAAAGAAAAGACAGTACTGGACCAAATGTATATATGTATCAATAAAGAATCCCATTCATAGTTCAGAAAACGTCAAGTTTTATTCTGTGATGTAGGATAAGCAAGATATTGCAAAAACACTGACATAGGGAAAATCAAATGGTCCATCAGGCCCTCAATTTAAAGCAATCAAGGGCAAGATATTTCTACTGTTAGAGAAGGCATCTGTTTCTGCTGTGACGTCACATGTTCATAGTTGACCATTTTGCCATGTAGAAGTAGTGTTAATGAGCAGTTTTCTTTCTGATTATGAGACAATTCTGATACACTTTACAGCCATATTTAATGAGAAAGTGGAGGCCACTGTCTAGTTGATCCACTGAATAGCTTTGCATAATAAATAAGCAAAGTAACAATCTGTGGCTTTCGCTTGTAATAATAAAGGGGACTGTACTTCTCACACAAAGAAGTGTTTGGCCTGTACCACTGAAGGGTGTGGGGCTCGGATGATGTGACATGTTTCTGGTTGCTCTAAAATGGCATATCCCATAGCCTCTTAAGGATTCTAGATTAAAAGGTGATTTTTAGAGCAACCAAGTACATCATAAAAAGTCACAAGGCCCGTTTAGGTCTGTTTCGACCGCTCTTTTGAAATAACTTTGTCGTTTCTTTAACTATACGAAAGGGTTGAGGAATTCGGGTAGTCCCTTTGACCAGTGAAAGCTCTTTTGGAGTACTTGTCGCACATGAATCTGCATGTCTGCAGATATTGAGTACATGTATTTTATTTCTCCTCAGACACAGGGATCAATCCACCTTCCCCCCACACAAGGCTGTCGTCCTGAGAACCCATCAACATGAGCGAGGAGGACGTACCAGCCGGAGAAACAGAGTTAGGGATGGCACCTATTGTTGACATTCCAGGAGGCAGGGGAGATAACCGACAACAGGTCGACAGTCCTGGGGTCACCCCAGAGGACACGGAAGAAGAGGGAGAGCTGGAAGGGTATGTGGGTCACCAGCAATTGAGGGGGTGGGGGCGAGAATGGTGGGAAGACAGAGTAGACTCGTGTAGAATGATACATAAGTACATAGGCATGTTTTATGTTTAATGCATACGGTGGCATTGACATTGTATTGCTTTAGAAGCCATAGAAAGGTGATACAATACATGTCTTCACACCTGTGATAAAGATGTTAAATGTGCATTCTAATTTAGTCTGCTATGCACTTGCATTTTGCAGCTCAGCTGGGGCACACAATGACATCAGCGCTTAAAATAAATTCAGTGGTAAAAGTATTAACTGGAATCACAACTGTACACCCCCACACACCTGTCCCCCTCCATACACCTGTGCACCTCCATTTAGCTGTATACCTCCATACACCTGTAAACTCCCACACACTGGTACAGCTCTATACACCTGTACACCACACACCTGTACACCTCCACAACCATACACCTCCACACACCCGTACACCTCCACACACCTGTCACTGGTGCAAATTGTGAAAATGATTATAAACACAAATGCCTTATACAAACTCATACTCTCGCAAATGACGAATATGAACATAGCAGAAAGTGATTTGTTTTTTGCTTAGCATCACACTGTTCTTGCGAGGATGCAGTGCGAAGATGTGAACAGGAAATGAGTTTCCTCCGATGCACAAGGCATGACCTAATTTTAAGATGGGAGTAGCAAGTGTTTTCCTGGTTTTGTAAAAGCCCTTAAAATATTGAGTATTTATGTTGAGATAGAAATAAGTGATTTGTTATCGTGCTTTATGTTACATGCAGCGTGTTTACTGTATAACAGTTACTTCTGTTATCCTAATATTTATTTATGTGATTGGTGTTTTACACCGTGCTCAAGAATATTTCACTTATACGACGACAGGTAGCAGTATGGTTGGAGGAAACTGGGCAGAGCCCAAGGGAAACCCACAACCATCCTTCCCACATTCATCCGGAGAGGAAGCCAACATGAGCCAGACTTGAACTCACAACGACCGCATTGGTGGTAGCCATCTTGGTTATTATTGGCTAGATGTGCTAGCCCCCTAAGCCAAGGAGGCCCCTGTTAGCCTAATAAGCTCACAGATTTGAATCTATAGCTACCTCTACCTACTAGCTGCAATGTAAAGTTTTTGTAAATTTAAATAAATTTATGGTTTAGAACACAGTTTTAGTGGCTGCATCAATTTGTCTGTTGTCCATGATTACTGTAATTCTTCAATCTTTTTGCCTGTTTTCAAGGTGTTTATTCAAGCATATTCTGAAAGCATTATTCTGTCTTTGAAAATTGCTTTTTAATATGCGAAAAAGTTGAGGAATTGGGGTATTAATTAAATTCATTCGTTCACTACGATTTTGGCAGATCTGAAGTGTCTAGCAACCACGACAACCCCACATCAGCTCGAGAAAGACGACGGCGCAGAACATACAAGAAAGGGAAGAATGGTCGCACAGGAATTGACATGACTCCACCGGACAAATTGTTACGAGAGACTGAAAGGCGTGCCAGGAAATATGCTCAGCAGAAGAAGGTATGGAGGAAAACTAGTTCCTCCAAGATTCTGGAAGAGCTTCATTTGTGTACAAGTTCTCATTTTATAGTTTCATTTGATCTTTGTTTAATGCCATACCCATGAGTTTTTCAGTTTTACAGTGGTGCCCAGTTTTATAGATGGTGGAAAGTTAAGTGTTATTGTTGATCCACCAACCTTTGTCAAGTAACTGGTAAACTTTTCTTGTACATGTTTCTCTAATGTGTGATGTTCCATCATTCTGGGGGTCTTCATTTTAAAAGTAACATTTAGCAGCACAGTACCATTTTAACTTTTTTCGCTAAAAACTTCTATTACATGTAATTGTTGTGGAGTTTATTTGGTGGTGTGAAGTGTGTTCTTACTTGAAGTCATTCTCGCTTTCAACATTTGTATATTTGCTAAACATATTCAGGCTTTTTAATATTGCCTGATATAAAACTCAGGTCATTCAAATCCTTAATGAGTTCTGATACTGTAATATCTGTTCTCCTCTAGGTGGATCAATCCATTCACGAGTACATCAGATGTACAGCTCTGGCACAGATAGTGCATGGTCCCCATCACTGGAGAGTGGCCAAATCATACGCAGACCTGGCCGAGGCTTACTTGAGACAGAAGGGTAAGCCATGGAATATAGATGGTATTGAAAACTGAAGATCTTTTTCTTACTTCAGAAAGGATATGGGATTTTATTCTAGGATTGTTTAAAGATGAATACATCACTCATAATGTAGATTATCTCACAGGCCCTATTGTAGATACACTCACAAGAAAATTTCGTTGTGTGTAAATGTACAGATTTTGAGCATGCCATAATGCTGTCAGACCATGTGTGGAGCTTTGTATGTACAAGTCTGTTGGGCATACAGCCAGACTACATTTCTGTTACTCATAAATGTATACCGCCTTGGTGGCCTAGTGATTAGAGCCTCAAGGTAGATATGCAGGTGTTGATTACGACCTCAAGATTTCTTAGGTGCACTTCAGCAGAGGAATCATGGGCTAATCCACTGCACTGCCGTGCAGTCATATGTAGTACACTGTAGAGTGTTTGGTGTGGTCAGTGAAGGATTGGTTAGACTGTTTGCCTTGGAGCGGGGAGTTCCATTATCAAACCCGGGTTGGGTACATATCAAAGACTTTAAAAATGATGGTTAAGAGGTGAAGAGGAAAGAAACAAATCTGGTCAGCCTGGTGTCAGTATAATATGGCTTAGTGGGGTGTCATGACTGGTGTCTTAGGCATGATGTTCCAGTGGTGCCAGCGCTTTGGCAGCATGGACTCACGTCCCAGTCCTTAGGTATGTATACATTTAAGTACTCCGTGTAATCATAGAACTGAAAAATTGTCAAGTACTGTAATTCTTCAACCTTTTCGCATGTTTGCAAGGCTTTTGGTCAAGAATATGCTGAAGGTATTCTGAATGTTCACTGATGAAATCATACTTTTTGTGAAGCCCTGACACTGGCCAATCCAACCAGTGTTGTTTTGTCCCCAAAATCAAATTAAAAAATGTACATAAATTCCACTGAAAGTTGCTCTTTCATATGTGAAAAGGTTGAGGAATTAGGGTAGGATTTAAAACCCAAGCATACATACATACATACATACATACATACATACATACATACATTAATGTAGTCTTCAAGCTGATAGACAGGGGCCCCGGCCCCAAGAACTCATCACACTGTTATTACCTGTCTAAGATCTATAACGGGCTCTGATCCATTTATACCTTTCCATCTGCACTGTGTAGGTAACTTACACTACTTAGTACCCATGTGAGCGGGCCCGTGACATCATGCTGAGTGGGGTACACACCTCATCTTCAGACCATGAGAAAGCTGACGTCAACACTGTCCTCATCTGTCAGTCAGTCAGTCCATCACTCTCTGTCTCTCTGTGCTGTAGGTTACACTGCCCAGACACAGTACCACTGTGAGCGGGCCCGTGACATCATGCTGAGTGGGGTACACACCTCATCTTCAGACCATGAGAAAGCTGACATCTATGCCGTACTTACCAAGATTTATCTCAACCTGGGGAAAGCTCTCACCCAGATGAAGAAGTATCCTTTTTTCTGTCTACTAGACCTGCTATTTTACCTTTGATGCTGTAATTAAAATCAGCAGTATGTTGTTGTACCTGTTTGTTTAATTTTAGTGGGGTTTTTTTTTGGGGGGGGGGGTTAGTGTTTTTTTATCATTTTGGAGTGGAAGGGCACTGAAAAATCCTACTGATGAGTTGTTGTTTGTTCTTGTGGATGTATGCATGTGTACATTAAGAAGATACAGTGGTCAACTTTGATTTCTGGCACTGTCCGTAACTATATATAAAGATACAAAGAGGCAGAACAAGCTATGGGGAAAGCTGATAAAGTGATCGGGGAGAGAAATCAGCTGTCCTGTGTAACTGACGAAGAATGTGACCAGGTGGAGATAGAACTGTCCTTAGCTCAGGCCAGGTAAGGCAGGTGGCAATCTCTGGTGAGGTAGTAATCAGCCAGGTAGCAGTGTCAGGTGAGGTAGTAATCAGTCAGGTAACAATCTCATGTGAGGTAGTGATCAGTCAGTTAACAGTCTTTGGTGAGCTAGTAAAAAAAAACTACATCTGTTGGAATACCCAATTTCCTGCCTTCATAAAGAGTATAATTTTTGTCACTCTGCACAGAGTAATGCTTTCAGAACAAGCTTGAATAAACACCTTGTTAACATGGAAAATTACTGTACTATCTTTCAGATAATGTGGTTTTCAGTCAGGTTAAAGGCATCCCTCCAGTCAGGTAATCTTTGCCCATGTTGCTGCTGTTGTACAGGCTGTTCAGCACCCAGAAGAAGATTGCCCTGGCACAGAGTCGCTATGGGGAGAGTCTGGAGAGGATACAGCGCTCCAAGGGAGACGACCATGTTGATCTGATCCCTGTCTACCAAGAGATGGGCAAAATATCCTTCACTTTTCAAATTTGTTGTCTTACATTTCCAATGAGAATAGAGTATTTGACCTTAAACTTCACATGAAAAAAAATGCATTTTTAGAGGCAAACATAGGTTATAAAGTGTAACTTTTGGTGCTGAAAATTACATTTCTCCAGCAGGGTATAACCCTGCTTTGCTCGCCTGCAAATAGATGCCTGTCATATTTGAGAACACCCCTTTGGACAAAGTGATATCACCAGTGTTTTCCATGTTATATAGTTGTGGACAAAGTTCACTTGGGTCATGCCACTTCCAGCAAGGTGGTGTTTTCAGAGATATCAGGCACCCATTTGCAGACTGGCTTTGCAAATAAACCTAAAAACATTTTACTAATATAAATATATCATCTGAAATCAGAAAAATATGTAACTTTGTCATTTGTAGACGTTTGGGATAAATGTCATTTGTAGATTTTTGGGATAAATGTCATTTGTAGACTTTTGGGATAAATGTAGTGGGGTGTACAAAATACTGGAAAACTTTTGAACTTTAATTCAGAAGAGATTCCAAAAATGTAATTATATTAGCATTGATAGAGGGAAAAAGAAAATAAAAGTCACTGTTTTCTTTGTCTGTTGTAAGAATTAATGTACAGATCTGGTGGTGAAACCATAATTATAACAGAAGAAAGTATTATGCCAAGCAATCAGCATCAGAGATCATCTGTTAACACAGGATCAGCCATGATTATTACCATGATTACCGAGAAAATCATACTTAGTCTACATCTGACCACAAGAAATCTGTTGTTCATACATAGGGAAAACAAAACTAAAACAATTGTTAGTTAATTTTGTTCAGGGAAGAGTATTCTCCTTGACTCTTTGCCATTTAGAACAGATGAAGGGTCGCCATGCCAACCATGACCACGCCATAGAGATGTTCCTGCAGGCACACTCAGTGGCAGCTGCTAAGTACGTGAATTTCTGACATGTCCAGTATTACAGCTAGCCCTAGTTTCACACTATTACAGCTAGCCCTAGTTTCATGCTATTACAGCTGGCACTAGTTTCATGCTATTTTAGCTAGCCCTAGTTTCATGCTATTACAGCCAGCCCTAGTGTCATGCTATTACAGCCAGCCCTAGTTTCATGCTATTACAGCTAGCCCTAGTTTCATGCTATTATAGCTAGGCCTAGTTTCATACTTTAAAGGGAAACAGAGAAAAAGTAACATGCAGTGTGTTATTGGAAAGACCATTTAACACTGTCTTTAATTATTTTTTTGCCTATTTTTTTATTGTTTGCTGTTTTCCCAACTGTTGCATGATTCAGTGAAATAGTGTTTTAGTACAGCATCACATACTACCAATCGATTATTGAAATTCAGTCCCTTGGGGTACCAGACTGTGGTCAAGAGGTTAGATTATGTTTTTCAGTGACAAGCTCCAACTAGGTTCATAGCAATTCTCAGACAAGGCCTTTTCTAGATTCCCCTGTTTTCATTGCTCTCCGTGACTGAATGGCTATAAACAGTTGAAAATGCTTGTATGTGTGTTCTAGCATGAAGCTCATGCAGAGATCCCTTGCCTTCCACCAATTTGACATTTGTGGCTTCCACCAGTATGACATCTGGTCGCCGCCGTATGAGTAAAATATTCTTGAGTACAGCGTAAAACACAATCAAATATATGAACAGTGGGATGTGGAAGAATTTAATTATCCCTTTGTACCCTAGTTACTACAGCACTATTGACCTATGACCCTGAACTCCCTATTACATGTAATTAACAGTCATTTCCAGTGTTTGAATTAATAGCCATACATCCTAGGTTGGAAAAGCGGCCTCTTAGGTATGTACATTGTAGAAACGTAAAAACGGCCTCTTCAGGTGATAAGGGTTAAAGTCTGAGGTTTGTTCAGGGCAGTCTATCTTCCTGAGCTGGTTGCCATGTTGGTATTAATGAAAATTTCTGGAGTGTGACTAAAGAACAATCTAACAAATAAATAAATCAGAAGGCTTGGCTGTTCACAGTTACAGGGAAGGGAGTTTGGAGCTTGCGGACACGGCCCTCTCTGTTGCTAAGGCGTATGCATCCACCGGCAAAGAGGAAGCAGAAGGTGAGTGCACAATGTCATCAGTAAGAAGTGGTATTTGACTTCCACTGAAATCTACCAAGAGTCACTGTTTTTCACAGGAAGTGAGGTACCGGCAGAGATTTCATGAAGGCCTGTCACCTTATACTGGCTTGACTAGACTTGTGCGGAATACCTTTTCACCTTTTGATATCATTAGTTTTGACACTTATCTGTGTATGAATGCCAGCATGACAAGTGTCAGATACTTTGTAGACACATAAATGTATGAGAGGAATCTGGGTAATATGTCTTCAGATTTGAATTCGTAACTGATGAGAATACTTGTGTCAAAAGAAGAAATCCTGAGTAAACCGATTGGCCTTCCTGCTAGCCAATACAACTCCTGTCTCTAATGGTATGAACAGGAGCCTAAAGTTCAAGATTGTGATATGTAAAGGCTAAAGAGGCTAAATCAATCAGTTCAGATCCAATGGAATGTTCGCTCTGATTTACCTTCCAGAAAATATCTGCCACTTCTGTGCAAATTTCACGGTTCTTTATTGGTGATACAGTTTGTAAAATGCATAAAGCGAACTTTAAAATTGTAAATTCTGAATCATTTTAATGCTACACTGACTACAAATAGTACAGTTGAAAGTCTGATATTTTCCAAATGGCCATAAGTTGACCTGTTCTTGATAAAAAGAGAAACTTTGATTGGATTAACAGGTATGGATATTTTGCCAAAAACATGCGATCCTGTCATCGTTTGTGGAGCCTTGGTCATGTTGGTGACAGCAAGCGATTAACAGTGCTTGTGTGGTCTATCAGGGAAAGACACTTGTGTCCCATCAGTGTAATATCCATATCTGTTCGCCACATGTGGGAAAGTTTGTCAGTAACTTGCCAAAGGTCAATGGTTTAACCTGAGCACTCTGGTTTCCATCAACTGTAAAACTGATAAAATCATGTAAGTCAAACATTCTTGGGTATGACATGAAGCAACAATCAAAAAAGTCAAGTTCAGTAGACAGAAAGTCAAGTTCATTATTGTGTAATGTGAAGGCTATTCCACGGCTGATACTGTTGTGTCCTCCCATCTTTCAGCCTCTGCAGAGAGCTACATGACTGAGTGTCTGGCAGTCTGTACCACAGGCTTTGGCCCAGGCCACCCCAAGACACTACAGGTGCAGGACGAGCTGGCCAGACTATACAGCCGGACGGACAGACAGGAGGTAAGTCATAGTCCTGGCTTGTCCCTTTCCCATCCCCCACCAACCCTCTGCCTCTGCAGAGAGCTACATGACTGAGTGTCTGGCAGTCTGTACCACAGGCTTCAGCCCAGGCCACCCCAAGACACTACAGGTACAGGATGAGCTGACCAGACTTTAAAGCTGAACCAACAGACGGGAGGTAAGTCATAGCCTCTGGCTTGTCCCTCTCCGCTCCAAAGATCTACTTGACTGAGTGGCTGGAAGTCTGTACCACAGGTTTCAGCCCAGGCCACCCCAAGACACTACAGGTACCAACAGACGGTAGGTAAGTCATAGCCCCTGGCTTGTCCCTCTCCGCCCCCTCATTCCCAGCCTCTGCAAAGATCTACCTGACTGAGTGGCTAGAAGTCTGTACCACAGGTTTCAGCCCAGGCCACCCCAAGACTCTACAGGTGCTGGTCAGACTGTACAGCCAGACAGACAGACAGGAGGGAAGTCATAGCCCCGAGCTTGTCCCACTCTTCTTACCTACCTGATTGAGAAAATTTATTCTTCTCCTTGTATCTACATATAATTGTGCCCAAAATAGAGGGCCCCTTGTGCGTTTCATGATTTGACAAAGATGTGTTCCGTGCTATACTTTAGAACTGAAGTTTTTTTCGAACATTTTTTTAACGATATTCTATAGGATACTGTATATTTGATGAGGTTTTGTTTTGTGATCTTGACTGATTTTTTTTTTGTAGTTTAATTCATTTTGAAGCATCTCAGCTTGTTTGTTGTGGATCTGATTTACATCCTCCTGATGAAAGTCGTAACTCTGTCCTGATTCTGACAAGTTCATGGGACGTTTACATTCTCCTGATGAAAGTCGTAACTCTGTCCTGATTCTGACAAGTTCATGGGACGTTTACATTCTCCTGATGAAAGTCGTAACTCTGTCCTGATTCTGACAAGTTCATGGGACGTTTACATCCTCCTGATGAAAGTCGTAACTCTGTCCTGATTCTGACAAGTTCATGGGACGTTTACTTCCTCCTGATGAAAGTCGTAACTCTGTCCTGATTCTGACAAGTTCATGGGACGTTTACATTCTCCTGATGAAAGTCGTAACTCTGTCCTGATTCTGACAAGTTCATGCGTCAACATGGATGAAATACCACAAAGTGTGGTGTGAAACATGATCCATTCAGTCATCCCCAACTCTGTAATATAAAAGACTACAGCACAGAGAGTAAAACCAGAGCAGTGACGACACTGTGATGGTTGGCACGTGATCACAAGTAATCAGTGAAATGCACTCTCTTGACAGTTTACCTCAGTCAGGGTTTTATTCTAACTGTTCATGTATTTTAAAGTGTTCATTTGTTTATTTGTTTGATTGGTATTTTACGTCGCAGTCAAGAATATTTCACTTATACAAAGACGGCCAGCATTAGGGTGGGAGGAAACTGGGCAGGGCCAGCAGAAAACCCATGAAAATCTGCAGGTTGCTGGCAGACCTTCCAGCGTACGGTTGGAAAGGAAGCCAGCATGAATTAAAGTGTTTAAGAAGTAACAACTTACAAACCCCCCAGGCTCCATGGGTTAAGCAAAATTTAGTTTGAAAAAATGGCAGTGATGTTAAATGTAATATTCTAGATGTCACTAGACTGGTCTGGAATTACTCAAAATGTTGTGTTGTCATCACATTTAATATCACCACTGTCTTGTCCCCCACAGGAGGCGCTGTCGATCCTGCGCTCCACTCTACCCCACAAGGGTGAGGTGTATGGGGATTACTCGGAGCAAGTGTCTGACACTCACAAGCTCATTGCCTCTATTCACCTGTCCCAGGGCAACATTGAGCGTGCCCTCCGCGGCTACAAAAAGGTGAGTCTGAGGTTCATACCAGGGGAACTTTGTTCCCCATGACATTGCAGATATGTGCTACAGATTTACAACTAGGTGTGAAACAGATCAACAAGTGAATGGGTAAAGGGAAAGACTGCACGAAATGAAGTTATGGTAAGTGAAAGGACTGTATGTGAAAATAAGGTTTTATGGACCATATTGAAAATGTAGTTCACCAGTGAGGTCACACAACTTTTTGTACACGCGTGTGTTCAGCTCTGAATAAGGTCTTTTGAAGAGCACTCATGTAATGTTTGCCTGTGTATGACACTAATGTGACATAATATTTTTGCTTCAGAACCGTAGAAAAAACAGGGGGGCATTACTGGCTAACTACATCATCAATATGACCCATAAAACGGGCTGTGCAATCCAAACATTTGACTGTGTTTACTTTTGTGAAAAAAAGATCTAATACTTTCAATGAAATTTCAGAAACGATTAATAATGATCTTTTCACTCGCCATAACTTCATTTTTACGTGGCCCTTTAAGATCTGCACCAGATATGTATTATCAGCAATCTGAAGTTAATCTGTTGCTCTCTTACAGTGTCACAATGTGGAGAGTTTGGTGTTGGGGACAAATCATAGGAAAACAAAGGACACGCAGCGGACAATGGACATTTTGATGGCGTAAGTATAAATGGCAGGCATTTTCGTCCCCAAAAAGGACCTGTTTTCTTCTTGTGATGTAATAAATATTGTTTATTGGGTTGTGCCTGAGTAGTGTGACATGCTTTGTTCGAATCCCATTGCTCTTTACTTCTGACCTGTGAATTGTGACCTGTGAATTATGACCTGTGAATTGTGATCTGTGAACTCTAACCTGTGAGTTCTGACCTCTGAACTGTAAGTTGTGAAGTGTGACCTGTAAATTGTAAGCTGTGAAGTGTGACCTGTGAATTCTAACCTGTAATATCTCCCATGTCTCTGTTTCAGAAGCCCAAACATTTCGCACAAGTTTGTGTTGTCCAAAAAAGACGAGCTAGAGAAACGACCAAGATTCAATGCTGTGGTCAACAGAAGCAATCCAGTAGCTGGAGCGAAGACCTAAAATTTATTTTTTCCAAATCTAGCTCAGATTTCTTAATATATTTATTTACATCACATTAGATATTTCTTGCATTCCCATCTAAACATTCAAAGCAAGATACTATGAGGAAGAGTTGTCCATATTGGGTTTCAACAGATACTTCTTACATTCCCGTCCAAATTTCAATACATTCAAAGCAAGATATTATGAGCAAGGGTTGTCCACATTGGGTTTCAACTCAGTGAGGTAAAAATGTTGTCGTGTGTAGTTTGGTCAGACGTATTCCTTTTGGGTGCGTATTTACCAGAAGGTGTAAACACTAGATGTGGTGGACCAACTTCTTTTTAGAGTCGATTGTTGTGGTACTTAGTCTGACATTCACGGGCCTCCGTAGCTCAATCGGTTAGCACGCTACCGCAGTGCAGTGACCAGGAAGCCTACCACCAATACGGTCGCTGTGACCTCAAGACGAGATCATGCTGGCTTCCTCTTCGGCCATACGTGGAAAGGTCAACCAGCAACCTGTGGATGATCTTGGGTTTCTGCCGGCTCTGCCCGATTTCCTCCTACCATAATGCTTGCCGTCGTGGTATAAGTGAAACATTCTTGAGTGTGGCGTAAAACACCAATCAAATAAATAAATAGTCTGACATTTTGCATGGCCTTCCGGGTTTACCATTTTACCACTTGATGGTTGTAAGATCTTAGAGGTTACCACCTGTTTTACGATGTTACCGATTGCACTCAAAAAAACTTTTGGTGTGAAAGTCATGGCTTTGAAATCCTTCATTCCGGATAACCTCTGCGCCTTTATATCATGTTACTGTACCAATCAGATTTCTTGCAAAGTTTGATGTTCCGTCTGGCGGTTTGAAAATCCGAGTTTGCCATTCCTGATAACGTGCATGTATCTGTTTTACTATGCAGACAGTTTTACCTGAGACAAATTTTGGGATGCATGTGTCTGTCAATTTGACATTTTGTGGTAATTTAGGCTACCATACCTGAATATCAGAATGTTTTTCCAAGCTGTCATTGAGACTAAAGACAATTGTTTGATCAACAAGCTCTTAGCTGGTTATTTTAGAATTGTTTCTCGTACAATTCCGGATAAATTTATATACATGTTATCAGTGAGTTGTATACCAAGTTTTATGTGCACCACAATGTTTTGAAACCTTTACGTATACCATTCTCCAGTTTGTACCCATTGAGATGTACACGTTTACCAAGCTCTGTGTACGTTCTGCCAGCTCATTGCTTTGGGAACATCAAGGCTACCATACCCGATAACCCACAGGTATCAGTTTAACCCAGACACTGTGCGACTTTGTGGTCCGACCCTGCACTTTACCAGCAGCTATACTCTATCTGTGACTTATAGTAAAGTATAAGATCAAGCCACTTGGGCGCACAGGGTCTAGTTTTACCATTTTACCAGTGTAGACTTATCGTCAGTTTTTTTTTGTTTTTTTTTTAGCGGCTGATGATTTTGGAACCATTTGGATTACTGTTCCGGAAGGCTTTTTTTTCTGAATTAGCATGTTACCAATGAGATATACAGGTTGATCAAGGTCTGTTGTGCACCTCGTGGTGCTGGAACCTCTGTGTCCACCATGCCTGATAGCTCATTTGTTATAGCTGTGTTCCCAGAGTAAAACAGCTCGTGGTTTTCGAACCATCGAGGCTGTCATATCTGATACATCTTACCTATCCGTTTTACCAATGACTTAACAGTGTTGTAGATATTTTGGTACTTTGGTACTTGGTAAATTGATATTGGAAATGTGTTTAAATACTAGCTGCCACGTTGGTGTTTATTTTGATACGTTTTGGTATTTACACTCATGTAACTATATGTAACATTCCCGTAACTTTAAGTTTACTGAGAGTGCATATGCATTATACATGTAGGTGTATAGTTCGGTTTTGCGTTACTTGCTCGTCAGTACTGCTTTTTTACTGGCGTGAAAACGCAGGGAGTTATTTTAACGTTCATCTTTAAGCGGGGAATACATGACAGCTCAAAACGCGATTCAACTCAACTGGTTGCGCGGAGGTGGTTCTAGTCTCCGATGCCCGTGCGACTTGGAGTTGTACCCGCAAAGATAGGTTACGACTGGAGTAGACCCTAGTTTAGTCGCTCCGTTATTTTCGCATGTTTACGCTCGGCATACATGAGAGCTTAAGAGGCGGCTCAAGTGGTCATACGGAGTTGACCAAAAGTCTCCGATTGACGCACGAGTTTAAAATTGAGCGGCATACAGTAACGAGCAGGGTACAACTCCAGTCGAGTCAGGTGGTTATATTTCATACACGAGCCTTTAGACTTGAGTTGAATCTTAAGCTCCCGTGTGTGTCGAATCGCCACTGGTACCCAACTCATGCCGGTTTGACTGCTTCTGTATGTGACGCCGCGCACATCGGAGCATTTCAGAGGCATAGCGTATGTAAGTTGTTTACTAAAACGAAGCGTAGTTTTGGACTTAAGTCGCCGGTTAGCATAACTTTGTAATATAACCTTCGTGTTATGTAGACAGTAGTTGCGGTTTCTTCCCACCATAATGCTGGCCGCCGTCGTATAAGTGAAATATTCTTAAGTACGGCGTAAAACACCAATAAAATAAGATAAATAGATAAATAGACAGTAGTTGCGGCTTGTGAAAAAGCGGAGGTAAAACGATGATTGCCCGGATGTTCATGGCCTCCACTTTCATCAGGCTTGTCAACCTCCAGTCGAAGGTCGATGGTTTTCTCCGTGATCTGCCAAGCTTCCTCTTGCCATGAAGGAGACTGCTATCGCAGAAGTGAAATACTTTGGAGTGTGGCCCTAGGCGCGAATCAAACAAGTAACTGTTTTCGGACGTTTCATTCTTACATGTACACATATTGATGTGAATCATCCCTGTGACATGTGAATCATGTCGGTATAAGTGAAGAAAGCAAGAAACGTAATAAATATCTCGCTCCTGGAATTGTGTGTTTACTGGATTTGGTATGGTTTCTTTGAGCACTATACATGGAAATCGAGACTGTCATAGACCGATGATGACGGACAAATACGCGCGAAACTAGGCCTACATCCGGAGTAAACCACCGAGCATGTGGATTAGGGGAGTTTCGAGTTCGAACTCTTGTTGTCGGTAAATGTAAGAAAGGTTGTACTGTATCATGTGATCTGTCCAAAGTGTTAGGTAACTATTTTTGATTGCATTTACTACAACATGAGCGTCTGAGAAAAGTATCATAAAAAGTTATTATACTAGACGAACGATGGGGAAAATTGGGGAGCTGGAAGTTTTTTTAATTTAAGACGCTCTTGAATGAAAGAAACGTCGTTTGTACCTCTATAACACGATGAGACAGATGATCCACAAACTTATTGTCAACGAGATGGCCTACCATTTGCCTTTTACCTTAGCCACAAGAGAGTTCGAACTGGAAACAGTTCTGTTGGACAGTTATGTATTCAATTGCCCACCTATGTTTCACATACATGCAGCTTGTTTCTACAATTCAACACAACTTGAGGTTATATATGCACCTTATTGAACGTAATCGCCACATTGAACGTATGGGCCATTGCAGTTGATTAAAGCCGTCAATATACATATTTTGGATTATCGGTAACTTACGGACTAGGAATTTGGATATACGTAGCGGGGCGTACTTGAGTGACGGGATGGCCTCCGTGGCCGAATGGTTTAGAGCGCTATAGTACAGTGTAATGACGCAGGTGCCTCGCACCACAACGATCGCTGTGAGTTCAAGCCCAGTTCACGCTGGCTTCCTCTCCGGTCTTGCGTGGGAAGGTCTGTCGGCAACCTTCGGATGGTCTCGGTTTTCCCTCGTTCTCTGTCCGGTTTACTCCCATCATAGTGCTAGCCGTCGTCGTATAAGTGAAATATTCTAGAGTAAAGGTACGGCCTAAAACACCAATTAAATAAATCAAATAAATATTTTGAGTGGCTGCTTTTCAGTCGGTAATACACACCAGGTGCAGGTTCAAACTCGGCCTTGGGAAAGGAATATGCAGATTCAATCGATCTCACTGCTTGTAAGGCCTTGGTTATCCTAAGCGGTTGCATGACGACGCCCGAGTGCCCGTTTGCGCAGTCTTGCGTTCGCAGATGACGCCCTCTGATATGATGTGCACATCTTTACGTCTAGCAAATCTCATCAGTGACTTATCGGTCAGTGGTTTACACTGGGAACTCTAATTTCCCCCAGGCATGAAACTGACCGCCATCGTATAAGTGAAAGATTCTTAACTGTGACGTTATCAAACAATGTGATAAAGATGAACGATATGGATAGTGACTGAATCAAGAACAGGACATTCGTTGCGCCTTTCCAACACACTTAACTGAAAATTGTTTCTCTCTCGCATACAAAATTTTTTTACTGTGTACATGTAACATAAAGGTGTACAGCTCGGAGATTGAGAAGGGCACAGTTACAACAGTGTGACACTTGGCAAATAGTCACATGGAGGTTATCGATGAAACACGGCCTTTTGTCAATTTCCCTCAACTAGGATTTTATTCAAAGTTTTCATGTAAATTCTTACAGAGTATAGTAACTAACACACTGACTAGCATCAAGGCTTAAGCAGAATTAGGTAAAAAAAAAATAAAAAAAATAATAAATAAAAACAGAGATGTTATATGAAATATGTTAGACGTCACCTGCCTGGAATCATTCGAAATGCGCTGATCTCATCACATTTAACACACGCATCACACGATACCATATACTTTATTAGATCTTTGGTTGTTTGTGTCGAACGATGTTTTACAAATTGGTCTTGGAGTTTGTGACCCGAAAGTTCCTTTAGGTTGATCGGCAAAGATCCTACATAGTCGACTCTATGTTTACTTATTGCACAGCGTCGTTGGCGATGCAGTCATAATTTTTTTGAGGGTCTTGGCCCATGTTATAGGATATAGTTTATATCTAGTACAGTTTATAAAATAAAAAAGAATTGTGGTTTTCGATTTTTAACTGATATGTATTTTTAACTACTTTTTAAAATGCTTGTCTGTTTTCCTTTAATTTTGAATGTTCATCACATCGTGTCGAAAATTATTCACGGCTTCCTGGTTTGAACGTGTTCTCGCCATGATATGGCTGAGAAACCGCCGATGTGGCGTTAAGCCATAATCATTCATTCATTCATTCTTTTTGGTTGACGATTGTGTGTAATTGCCTGATACGAAGCCTAGATTGTGAGGCCCTACAGAGTACCGTGGAGTAAAGCAGCTCAAAACATCCTGACACCAATTAATCTAGGTCACAACAGTGGATCGGTCAAATACATATGGAATGGGGCCCAAGTTCGTCTCAAGATGCCTCTAATTCGGGTACATGTATAACATGAAAACTGAGCACGCTTCATCTAAGTCTCCATAAAATTAAAGCTGGCATGTATCCAGAGGCCGATGGAAACCCACGACCATCCTCAGACTGCTAGGAGACCTTTACACGTACAGCCGGAGAGGAAGCCAGCAAATGAGCTAATCGATGTATGTTTTAAAGCTAAACCCCATTTTTCCCATTCCCTTTTTCTTTCCCGCTTCTTCTGTGATAGGTGTAAAATCCTTATCCAGAAATGAAGGATATCCCTGACGGAATTTTACACTTTCGTCGTTAAAAAATTGGATCGGTTTTATCTGGTGACCTCTATTTTTTATTTTACTCTGCTCCATCCACAATGATTTACAGCCTCTCTTGTGTAAAATGGGGGAAATAACTTTGGCTGACCTCTGAATCGATGCGGGGTGACGTCACTTCCGCTCTCTGCTGCCGGTACTGTACCGGCCATGCGCTAATCTTACACACACCATGTCCACCTTAAACCGATTATGGTTTTTGTAATAACTTGTGAAATTTCACATTTTCCCGGAAACTAAACTCTTGGCGCGTAGATTAATAGCAGACTGACTTATCGTATTTCCTTTTGTTATGACAGTTTCTGACATAAGCTTTGCACAGCTACTAACTGTATTTCAGCGGCGAAGGAGGTTGTGATAGTCAACCGCAAGAATTTAATTCATATATATATATATACCTTTTCCTCAAATTTTTTCATTAAGGATTATGATCCGAAGTCACTGGCTTGAAATTAGATATCCTCCAGCAATATGCAAATTATACATGGTACATTGTGTGACAGAATTATGAACATAACCATAAGAAATGTAGATATAACCCCCTCCCCCCTCCTTTTGTCTAAATATTACGGTGTACAGGAGCGGTCCACACAATTGTGTCAAAAACGCACATTCTCATAATTTTGTGTACCTCCAATGCACAATTTAAATTTAATTGTTTCTTAAAACCCCTAGAGCCGGTTTCCTCCCACCACAATGCTGGGCGTCGTCGTATAAGTGAAATATTTTTGAGTACGGCGTAAAACACCAATGAAATAAATGAGTAAATTAAAAGACCTAAAAGCACATGTATCTGCAGAAAGCTATATGTGTTTTGCTTTGAGCCTCTTTGTTACCTGCTAGAGCCTCACACTGAATGGAATGTATAGCGCATATATAAGAATATCAGAGACATACTGACATACACTGGCCATGAACACAACGGCGATATACACAGATTCTGTAGGGTTTTCATTGGTTCAGGCGGCTAAAGCGTATGCATGGCTGTCGGCTTCGCACTGCTATATTTCGGTTATCCTACATCACAAAAATAAAATTTTTTCTGACGTTTTTGGAACTATGATTTATATGTTTATTTATTTTATTGGTGTTTTGCGTCATACCCAAGAATATTTCACTTACACGACGGCGGCCAGCATTATGGTGGGAGGAAACCGTCAGAGCCCGGGGGTACCCACGACCATCCGCAGGTTGCTGGCAGACCTTCCCACGTACGGCAGAAGAGGAAGCCGTCCTGACCTGGGCTTGAACTCACGGCGGCCGCTTTGGTGAAAGGCTTCTAGGTTATTGCGCTGCGCCAGCGCACTAAGTTTGAACTATGAATGGGATTCTTTATTGATACATATATACTGTTGATCTGGTGTGGACTGTTCCTTTAACGTAGTACGCACATGTTACAAGAGGACAAAAGTAAATTCGGCTTGAGCACCAGTCACCAGTACGCGGGAACAGGTGCCTCATCGGCAAGTGAGGCCACGGGGCGCCAGCACAATAGGGTCGCTGTGAGTTCAAGCCCAGCTCATGACGGCTTCCTGCTCGGCCATATGTGGGAAGGTTCGCCAGCAACGTGTGGATGAGCGTGGGTTTTTAGCCGGGCTTTGCCCGGTTTCCCCCCACCATAATGCTGACCGCCACCATATAAATGAAATATTCTTGAGTACGGCGTAAAACACCAATCAAATAAATAAATAAATAAATGTGAGGCGACGCGCACGAATCCAGCACTCACTGGCTTAATTGGTTGGGGCTTTTCGTCAGGCGTTTTACCGGTCATGTAACTGGAAGGCGGGCTACAATGATGGATGTTACGCATGCTCCGGGTTCTGTGGTTTATGTTCGCTTATAGCTTGGATGTGGTTTTAAGAAGTGTATAGAACGTTCAAGAGAACACATGAATACAATGTTGCACCACATATAGCACCACCATTGACACAAGCTGATTTGCCGTTGTTAAATACAGTGTAAGTGTAATATATATTACCTGATATTAGAGAAGATGGAAGTCACATTTTTAGAAACAAGTTTGGACACGCTTCTTAGTACGCGTTAACTGGTGAGTGATGATGAAGGAGAAACTCTTTGGCTGTTGGAATACGTAGAACAGATGAAACCTCGGTCTTCGGATGGCCAAAAACAAGTTAGCACCCAAAAATATAATTGTTAACGTCACTCTTTGTTGTCATGGCCTGTATTAATGAGATAAAGCGCTTTGCAATTCAGAATTTACGAAACGCAAGAAGTCTCTACAATTATCTAAACTAGTCCTTCATACATATATCGGGTAGTTGAAACAGTGATTGTTCGAGGGCCTTGATAGTAAAAAGGAACTTTGTGGGGAAAATCTTAGAAAAATTATATGGATTTTACATATTTTGACAAATAGATAAACTCTAAACCAGATGATAAAAAAGTCATGTATGTTTCTTTATGTGTTATATAATAACATTAGGCATGATATCTAAGCGCCATAAGGACATTCGCATGCCTTAGTCATTTTTGTTATTACAACGCTATTGTTATCCGCCCTGTCAGTGGATCCCAGTGTCCTGTGTTGGGTTGAATAAGCTGAAACCGAAACTGAAGCAGGAATGGACGTCAGGTGTCAGTAATGGTAGATAATGGACCAATTTCCAAAACCACGTTTTAACACAAGTCACCAAAGTGCATGTGAGCTACGGAAGAGTTTCGTGAAATGCCGTTGTGAAGTGACGTAGGAGTTTCATGAAGTGCCACAGTGAAGTGCCGTAGTGAAGTAACTCCGAATATATAATGATGTCATATATAATGATGTCATTTTGGTCGATGTTTCGGATTCACTCAAAACCGTTATCAAGGCATGGTATACGAATGTCGATTTCGACGTATAGATTCTAATCTTACAGAAGGCTTCTATATGCACAGAGAACTATTTATTTATTTACTATTTATTTGATTGGTTGTTTTACGCCATACTCAAGAATATTTCACTGATACGATTTATACGGCCAACATTATGGAGGGTGGAAACCAGGCAGAGCCCGGGGGAAACCCACGACCCTTCACAGGTTGCTGGCAGACCTTCCCACGTACGGCCGGAGAGGAAGCCAGCATGAGCTGGATTTGAACTCACGGAGACCGCATTGGTAGGAGGCTTCAGGGGCATTACTCCGCGCTAGCGCGCTAACCATCTGAATCTCTGATGCCCCTCACACAGGAAAACAACAATGTAGGTAAAAACAGCAGATATAAAAACAACACAAACAAGAAAAGCGAGCAAATTTACTAAGACAGTGGGTGCCTAGCTGAATACCTTTATACATTTACTTCAATACAACCCAGGGTTAAGTTCTTCTTTGATTTCTTTGTTTTGTTTTTGCTTTTTCAAAGAAGTTGTTTCCGTAAAATCAAAGAAACCCAATTTTTCATGAATATCATATTTTTGATCTTTATCAAGTTATGTTCCCTTTGTAGACTCCGTGTTTCTTTTTTGGAAGAAAACCTAAAAACTTACTTCTGTAATGAAAGAGGCAACAATCCTAATCATTTGTAAAATTTTGCCTACGTCATTTACGAGCTTCACTATCGGCTGAACTTGGATTGCGATCACGAACTCGCGTTCCGGAACGCCGTTTCACGAAGGCGCAGAACAACAGAAGATTACGTCACGACAACTCAAAACACAACACAACCACCACAACAACGCGTCGTGTGGAGATTAGCTTTATCTGTATGTGTTTCGTATTGAAGATATTTCACGGTGGTGAAACTTGACAGGACTTTTCTTTAATGGCATACCGAGGAAATGTATATGTTGTACACGATGCCCAGTTGTAGGCGCACATGTATGTAATATTATTTCCAAGCGACATATTATGAATTTATGATATATATAATTTAAATTTAAGTCTATTAAAATGTTTAGCGAAAAGGTGCCCCCTCACTCCTCTCGTCAACTTTCAGTGGAAAGTCGTAACATTTTGACTTCATGGTAATATGGGGGGGGGGGGGCTTGCGTGGCTCAGTCGGTTATTTTACTAACACAGCGCAATGACCGAAGACCTCCTAGCAATGCGGCCGCTGGGAGTTCAAGTCCAGCTCATTCTGGCTTCCTCTCCGGCCGTACGTGAGAAGGTGTGCCAGCTACCTGCGGATGTTCGTTGGTTTTCCTCCCACAATAATGCTGGCCGGCGTCGTACAAGTGAAATATTCTTGAGTACGACATAAAACACCAACCAAATAAATAAATAAATAAATAAATAAATCATGGTAACATGAAAAAGTTGTCAATTCTATAATAAAGGTTTAAACTTTTGATACATTTTAATTAGGTAGAAAATAACAGTGGACCTGCACAAATTAATCGAGTGTCACTAACTTATAATGTCTGTGTGAAAATATTATCCAATCATTGGCCAATGCAACATGTTATTCGAAAATAAACCAGAGCAGCGACGACAGAGCAGGGTGATAGTATCGTCGGTAAATGGTCACAAGTTACCGGTGAAATACGGCCTCTTGAAAACTTACGTCAGTTAAGGTTTTATTAAAACTGTTCATGTAAGTATTTAAGAAGTAACAACTTACAATCCTCTCTGAGCAGAATTATGTGAACAAAATTGCAGACAAATCTTGGACTCAATTCAATGATCGCGCACATGTAACCTACAGAAACTTTATACTTGACCTATGCCGATTTGAATTTCCGCATGACGAACACATAGTGGACCACCCAGTGTCAGCATACTGTGACACATCATGTCGGGTGTCATCGGAATGGCATTTCAATGAGGCAGCATTATAACATGTCGACAATGAGGCTGCAATTAAGAGTACAAGGGCACATAACGGCTTGTATGTTTGTAAATGCTCGCTAAAGCAGTGGTTATGTTTATACATGTACAGAATGTAGGTGACGTTTACGGATACTTTGTCATTTTTGAAATCAAAGTCAAAGTGTTCTCTATTTTCACTCAGTTAGCTAGGAGTCTCCGAAGTTTCCAAAAAATGGGACCACATGTATTCATGTAACAAAATTATATGAAAATCACAAGAGGCTGGATTTCACCCGTTCTATGTGGCAATTCACCAACCATCACACTGTCTCCGCTGCTCTGGATTTGCTCCCCAAGCTGCAGTTTTGTATACTTTTACAGAAGGACCTTTTACATAGCCTTCGACAGCAGTGTTTCGAAACATTCCTCATAAATCCCGTAATGGCCAAGTGCCTCCCACCAATGCTGTCGCTGTGATTTCACGTCCAGCCCATGCTGGGTCCCTCTCCAGCCGTGCGCCGGAAGGTCCGCCAGCAACCTCCGGATGGTCGTGGGTCTCCTCAGGGCTCTATAAGTGACATATTCTTGAGTACGGCGTAAAACACCAATTAAATAAAAAAATAAACAATATCCGTTTCGTGCATTTTCACCATTCTCTGCTTTATTAGAGCTCTTGATGAAATATTCCCGTTTTTTTTTCTTGTTTTCTGATATTATAAAGACATTTTTATCTCTTACTGCAGAATTAAGGCGATTCAACTTTAAACAAGAAATGCTCCGTAAAGTGCATCAATGCAGCGTGAATGACAAAACTGCCACTGAGCAGAGTCATTTATTCGGTGGAGGGAAAAAATGATTTTTTTTCTTGTCCGTCGAGCTCTAGTTAATACGTTTCTTTTGACTGGTATGAAAATGAATAAAACTCCTAAAAACGTGTAAAGTCTGCAAATTATAACTGAATTAAATTAATCCGCTAATTGCGGTCTGTACGCTAGGTATATTGTATTTATCGCGAGCTGTGCGCCACTGCAATCTCAGTATCGGCGCTGGGATAACATGCTTCAAATTACATCCATCTTTTAAATCCCCTCGCCCCGCTGAGGCCGTCGTGCCGAGGCAACACTTCCGCCTTCTCATTCCGTACACCGACGATGCCCGCCCTCCTCAGCGGAGAAGACAGCACGACAAATGCACTAAAAATACCTCAACGCACGAAATCTTTCGCAGGGAAATTTTTAACTTCGTTCACCATGCACGTCTCCGAATATAGGCTTATGTAACAGCGAACGACGTGAAATCTCTCCTCTATATAAAGCAAGAGACGTCGTTCCCTCACTTTAGTTGTAACGCTGAAGAACAAAGTCTAAACGCATATGCGCAGATGATGTGTCACGCGGTATACCATAGGCATTATTAGTATTATAATTTATGTGTGATATAGAGACAATTCGAACTGTGTTATTCAACAGTGACACAGGTTATATACTCCTGCCAACAGCTTCACCTGTACAGTGACGAAACATGATGGCCAGGTGGGCTAGGCTGATGACCATTTGGGGGTTCGTGACAGGTAAGTTAATTGCATAAAAAGATTCATTTATTACCCTGACAAACCTCTTTTTGAGAAGGTGAAGTTTTGTCTTTTGAAACTTCTACTGTAATTCTTCAACCTTTTCGCATGTGTACAAGGTGTTCGATAATATTCTGCAGGCATCATTCTGTGTTGATTGAAACTGTTCAGCCCAACCAATGTAGTTTTGTCTCCAAAATCAAATTAAAAATGAGCATAATTTGCACCGAGAGTTGCTCTGTCGTATGAGAAAAAGGTGAGGAATTAGGGTATACTGAAGACCAGGAATCATCGCTGACCGCTTGTCTACCTGTATAAACCAGTCTAACATTTTTCTGAGTAATACTGAAGACAAGTTTTGCTATCTAAGCGTCATGCTAAGCGACATCCATATACAACTCGTAGACCATGAACGAGCGTTTCAAGTCCGCTCGATGACCGCATTATAGGCTTCTAAACTGACATTTTTATACCAACCGTCAACCAACATGAGCGTTCCGGGTCAACAGTGGCAAGACCAATTTCCAAAAAAACGTTTAACAGAAACCACCAGAAAACTGACAAAGTATACAAAGTAAGAAAATAGGATGGATTCATGCCAAAAGGAAACAGTCAATGGTTTTTAGTAATAACGGAAAGACGGACAAGACCCACTTCCGATACATCTGCAGAACAACTTAAAAGAAAAGAACACATTTATACAACCTATACCTTAAAACAAAGAGCTTTACTTATGGTTAAATAAAAAATCTTTGTTTTCTGGCGGAGGTGCTTGTTATTTGAGTATTTAACATTTAAACATCCAAGACAAAAAAGCCTTTTTAGGCCGCCATTTTAATAGATTGCTCATGTCATCGTGCTTAGCTTAGCTCTTCTGTCTTTGAAGGTAAAAAAAAATCATGTAGATAACGTAATGGAGGACTTCAGTGGGGGCCCCAGCTCTAGTTCTGATGATAGTGAATGTAACTTCGGCTTACAAGGCTACCAGTTTGAATCGCAGAGGAGTGAGGCTGAGAGCAGTAGTTCGACCTACTACGCATAAAGCTCAAGTGAATCGGAATTTCTGGCTTTGAGAGCTAAAAGTGTCACAAAAAGTTATTTATACTGGCCGAACTGTGGTGAAAACTGAGGAGCTGAATGTTTGTGAACTTAAGTAGTTACCGAAGAAAAGAAACGCCATTTGTACCTCCTGAACACGATGAGATGGGTGATCAGTAAAGTAAAGTCAACAACCCATGTCTAACATTTTTGACAAGTCACATGATGTAGCAGGACTCTTTTTACCTTTAGCGGCAAAAGACTTCCAACTCGAAACTCCCCTATTGCCCCATTGTCTTTGCTGCTCTGGGTTTAGGTTTCTACTCTACAGGCTCATGCAAATGGTTTAATGGTAACAACTTACACATCCCCAAGAAAACTGGCCCCCGCCGAGCGCAAGATTAGGTAAAAAGATTACAGTGATGTTAATTGAATATTTTCTAAATTTGCAGTTTATTGCATCTTCAGGCACATTTTATCAATAAATCCTCTACACTAGAGAGAACTAAAGGTATTCTTCATTGCTGGATGCTTCCTTATGATGTTTCCAGAATGCAAAACTTCGGTTTCGATATCGCGAAAAGTCTTTTGTTGACCTCCGGTAATATCTGACTCCTTCCAGAGATGGGCGCAGCGCTGTGTGGGTCTATTAGCTATTCGGTAATTTCGATATAGAACTGAAATATTTCGCCGGCTTAATTCCTTCTCATTTCGCCGGGATATTAATTTTACTGATACACTTTGCTATTTAAATATCGACCGTTCATCCAGAGAAAAGGGTGTTACTGCCCGTAATAATTAGTGTGAAGGCCTGAGTGATTTTGCCGTATATACGTCACCAGAAAGATTTTTCTTTTTAAGCCATGGTCTTTTGGGGGCCTATATAAATTATTACTCTTTAAGACACTTACATGAACAGTTAGAATGAAACATTGACTAAGTCTTTGGTAGATTGTACACAATAACATAATGTACATGTAACCCGCCATCACGTCGAAACATAGTGTATTCTGTTAATTTCAGTATACATTCTCTCTAATAACTACTCTGTTCAGTTTAACATAAAACAAGTATCATGTTTTATGATTGGTGTTACAATAAATTGTTAGTTCAACAGAACATTATGCCTCAATTCCCTATTACACCAACGAAAGTAACCCGTTGGCATAACAGAACAAGTACGCAATATATACCATAATAATATGTAGTAATAACGCAGTATATTCAGCCTAACAGAATAATTTCTATAGCATACATACATGAGATTAAGAATACAGACCAATGAAGCACCCATCAATAACCGATAAATTTGCCAGAAAATTACCTTGTCAGTTTTAACATACAAGCTGCTGTTTCTTTTGCAATTGCCATCGTCAGCAATGTATGAGTCACCCGGAAGAGCTGATGACAACAGCCTGATGACCGTTAAAAGAAGTACGCGAACATCACAGGGATAAGCACGATCTGCGCATCATGACCACAGAGGGGGTGATGTCTGACATGATGACGGTGTTGGTACATGCAGGTTTACGCATGAAAACAAGTGTAATGACAGATACACACGCATATGTTACACGAATATCGCTCAGTTTAGAGAAAGTGGGTGGAATTAATTAACAAGTACATTAGGTCGAAAAAAAAAAGATATTGTCACAGATTTTATTTCTAACTTAGAGGGTTAAAATACATCTAGGCCTGTATAACACAGTAACACATTCACATAAGAAGGTAAATTTTATCAATATGTCAGTGTGTAGTACTTTCATTAACTAAACTTCCGTTATTTTGAATAGAATTTTGACCGACGTGTGAAGTTATTTATTTCATTCATGAAAATAATTCACTAATATGTGGAATGGCGCACAGTTCTATGGGCGGAGAACACTAAAGTAGTAAGTGAACCACCGACCTTTGTCAAGTTACTGACGAACTACTCCGCATGTGACGTACTGATACGTTATATTGCGCACCTGGCTACACGAGTCTCTCCCTCCCTCCCAGGGTTTACTGCCACCGTGGCATCGCGAACAGTAAGAATCCCCTACGAATTCCCTTTATGTTATTGGCCAGAAGTGATTCCACCTCGAGCATCTTTGGGATTGAAAGACTTAACCACTGGATCCGCTGATAATATAATTTTTATAAGATCGCATTCTAAACACTTAAGGGGTGTATAGTGTTGAATATATTTTGATTTATTTATTTACTTGAATGGCGATTTACTCAAGAATATTTCATTTATACGAAGGCAAAGAGCATTGTGGTTGAAGGAAAAGCGGGCGGCAGAGCCCTGTGGAAACCCACGACCATCCGTAGGTTGCTGGCGGGCCTTCTCACGCAAGGCCGGAGAGGAAGCCAGCATTGAATATGTTTAGAAGCGCATTTTATACATGTATGTACGCCCTTCTGAGTATGTAATGATATCCTTAAAGTTCATTTCTGTAACAAAGGCAATGCTGTAAGGCGATATTTCAAGACCCTAGAAAGACTACAGCATATGGAGATTAAAAGCAGAACAGTGACGACAGTGTGATAGTTCGCAAATGATCACACGTTACCAGTGAAATCAAGCCTCTTGTCTGTCTATCTCTGTTAACGTTTTATTCTAACTCTTCATGTAAGTGTTCAAGAAGTAACAACTTACACCCCCTGCTAGCACCATGGCTTAAGCAGCATTGGGTAAAATGCAGCGATGTTAAATACAATACAGCAGACGTCATTGGTGTAGAATGACTCAAAGTACTGAGTTGTCATAACATTTAACACATGTACATGTCCATAATCGTACGAGACCAATGAAAGCCTCGCGACAACTGATTCTATCCTGACTCAGAAGCTGGCCACAGCCGCCACAAATGGTTTTTCTCCCTGCAGACATCATTTAATGTTGACCTAAAGTCTTTACGTCACGAACCTCTTGTGGTTAAAGGTTCTAGATTGATCCATTCCAAACCACATCCTCTTCACCAAAACCACGTATCGCCAATGTTCGACTCAGCGGCTTCCACTGTCTACGTTGGAGCCTTCCTGACGTCTTGAGATTTCTCATGTAAGGAGGCTGGTGCATGAGAAGGGTGTATCTTTAGCCAGAAAAAAGGCCACTATTCACCAATGACGTCTAATAAATTACAATTTACATCATTCGACTTTTAAAATCTAGTTCTACTTAAGCCATGGTGCTGAAGGGCGTGTAAATTGTAGGTAGAGTTTGGATATTTGCATAAACAGAATAAAACCCTAACTGATACAAAGTCACGATTATTACACCTTTGTCGTTGTTTTTGGCTTTATTATCTCACTTTCATATTACCAAGTTTCGTTCACCCGTACATAACCTGACTAATGTCGTGGTGAGTTAAGTATTTGTTGATACGGGTCCAAATATTGTGAACATTAAGATTTCTCCCAATGATGTAAGCTTATAATATTTCCGCAGCCTAAAGAAACGCGTGAAATATGCTTAAAAGCATAAAATTACAAACAAACAATGAAATACTACTGTTCAAAAAATGATTTCATGATGCTGTCGGTCCCTTTGGTCAAAGATTCTAGACTGACTCTTTCCAAACCACCACCTCCTCACCCAAAACCACGTATCGCCAACGTTCCACGCGATGACTGACTCTGTCTAGGTTGCAGCATGCAATGGCGTGTCGAGATTCCGCAAGTAGGAGACACTGATGGGAAGGCCGTGTGTATTTTTGGCAGAAAAGAGCAAATCTAGATCAGTCACGTGTGATAAATTTCAATTTACATCACTGCTTTTTTAAACTCTAATTCTGCTTAAGTCATGGTGCTGAGGAGCATGTAAGTCGCAGGTGTTTAAGCATTTCCATGAACAGACTAAAACCCTAACTGACGCAAACTGACCACTGTTAAACTGTTGTCGTTGCCCTGGTTCTACTGTCTGTCTTTCACGTTACCAAGAATCGACCAACCGCAAAACATGACAGCAGCCGTGATGAATATATCTCAGTTAAATATATGTTGATATAGGTACATGTATTATAAATATCATGTCTCCTTCCGATGACGTAAGCATATAATATTTCCACAGCCAAAGGAAACACGTGAATTATCCTGGAAAACATAACAAAACAAGGGATTGAAATAAAACTGTTCAAAAAATGATCTCAGGTATGTTGTTGGCACCTAGACATTGATTCTACAATACACGCATTGCAAACTGAGGGATACATATAGTGTCATCAGAATGCCGTTTACAAGACAACAATACAATACGTAAAACGTGAAGTGTCAAGACATAAGTTTTTTCATAAACTTAAGATAGTTCTGTACGTTATTTCGAAGGTATATATTTTCTACAAGCAGCCTCTCCTTTATTTTTGTGTTTCCGGAAAAGGTAATTAAAGCGCTATCATGATAATTTTTTCGGGACATAAATCTTCCCTGAGAAAATCTTAGTCTCATGATCAACAAAGCTAAGACTGATAAATTTTATAACATGAAAGTATATTTTGATTGTCACTAACCGGATATGCTTCCCGCCATGGCAGCACAGTACGCACGTGCTCTCGCGCTACCTTGAGAGCACCAACCTCACGTGCTCACACGGCGGCTGTAGTACATTTGTTGTGAAAAAAGCCGCGTCTGTTATAATGATAAGCAGTGAAAAGTTATGTTCAAATAAGACGGTTATATTTATTTGTGGGAAAATAAAGATTTGATGTCAGTTGATTATATTTACGGGTCTGCGTGAAGTTTAGCTCAATCCCATAAAAATATTTGTTTTAAAAACGAGATGACACACCATGGCCGTAAAACTTATTTAAACTTATACACATCATGTGCACTTATACCTTACATTTGTAGAATTGCAATAAAAAGAAATGAAACCAAAAATAAAGCATATCTGCGGGGAGGGAAGCGACTGGTGACCGCTGTGCTTCTTTTACAGAACTTCATAAGTCATATTTCTCATATTAACTTTTCTTGTAAATCACGGTGTCCAGGTTGTAGCGTCATATAGGGCGACGTGATTTAGAGGAACAGTTGTGAAAAATCGATTTACGAAGTTTTGTGAAAGTGGGCCTGGAGTTTATCAGGTGGCGCTATGTGCTATATTGGTAGCCATAGTTACGAGATGTTCGAAACGTCTTTTCGCGGTAGACGTTTTCGGACAAATAACATAGCACGCGTCAATTTATTTTAATTTTTTAACCACAAACTCATAGAAACTTTGTTTTATGCGGATTATATGCAAAAAGCCAAGGAGAACAGCAAAAACCTTAGAGCGTTCATTTCATTGGATAGCTACTTTTAGCCTACCTCCGGATATGACCAATAGAATGGAAGATAGTAAGATTCAAACTTCAGTGTAATTGCCAGCAAGGGGATACCTTGTACAGGATAAGATAATAGCGAAGTAAAACGTAAGGATAAGACATGCGGAAACGGCCACGTGAGGGAAGTAGACCATTTGGCGTCATCAAGGCGCAACGGGGGGGGGGGGGTAAATTGTTACTTCTTAAAGACTTGCATGGACATTTAGAATAAAACCGTAATTGAGATAAATTGATAAGAGACCGGGTTTCAACGATAACCGGTGACCATTTGCCGACTATCACACTGTTGTCGCTGCTCTGGTTTTACTCTCTATTGTGTATTCGATAATATATGTGCACACGGTATTATTTTTTATCATATAACACGTATGATTTCTCCTCACAGTGAGCTGTCTCCTGATCACGGCTGAGATGTCCTCCTCAGAGAGCTGGGACGATGACCACCACGAGCATAGTGATTACACGCCCAGACCGTCCATGAGCAGCCGAGGATCCAGGCGCGACGGCATGCATGGCCGCGATGGCATGCACAGAGGAGACGACGGCATGCACCGCAGCGATCGCGGCATGCACGGCCATCACGGCAGCAGCTCGCCTGACTACACGCCGTGGTGGATGAGACGTCGCTCTTCGCGACCGTTCCATCCGGGGATGTCCAGTCGTCCATTCCATCCGTTTTTCCACCGCTCCTGGGGCAGCTACCCGTCCATGCGTCGCTCCTCCTCATTTCCCTGGGGCTCGTGGAGTTCATGGGGCTCGCATCGCTCCTCTTCCTCGCCGTTTTTTCCTCGCCATTCGGACAGCTCCCGCGAGGACGGTTTCCCTCGCTTCCTCAGCCTGCGAGCCCGGGAGTCTTCCGACGACCTGAGTCTCTCTCCATCAGACTCTTCCTCCTGGGGCCGCGGCTGGAGCGACAGAACCTGGGGAATCCCCTCCCATTCCTGGGGAATGAACTCGTGGTCACGCGACAGCAGTTGGAACCGCCCGTTCTGGTGGGACGACTCGAACTTCTGGCGCGTCGGATCTCCGGGGTGGCGTCGCTCCTTCGGTTGGCGCAGCGACGACGACTCATGGCCCTCCCACCGTAACTGGCGAACGTGGCGCGACCCTTGGAGTTCGGACCGCTGGGGCAGACGTTCGTGGAACCGCTGGGACGACGATTTCGACGGCTTCACCAGCCGTGAGAACGACGGAGACTCCGATGACTGGTGGACCTCGTCACGGGAGCGTGGTTGGACAAGACCCAGCCCCTGGGGACGATCCTGGGGCTCCTCTTACAAGGCTTTCGACGACAGCGTCGACGACCAGTACACGTTTTACGATCCCTTCAGCTGGCTGTTCGGGCCTCCGCTGGTGAACGGCCCTGGAGTCAGTCCTCAGACGGCGCCCACCTTCACCCCAGTGACCCCCACTCTGCCTTCCCTCGAGACGTCCTCCAAAGACGACTCCAAGTAACCTCACCCCAATCCACCAACACACCATTCCATTACATCGTGTGACTACGTCTGTGTGCCAATAAATGCCAGCCCTGTTTGTAACCTATATGTGAGAACATATTTTACATACATGTATATATAATATATTTATGCAGTGCAGATACTGATGAAGTGTTTATAAAATAATACTCAGTGAAATAATTTAACGTTTTTATATACAATTCAAAAATCAAACTTTCACAAAACTTCAACTGTGTCGCGATTTTGTATCCTGAGTATTTCTTTTATACATTTCACTTTTTGAAAGAGATATATAACTGTGTTGAGAAGATGGTTAAATGATACCGAGAAACGGAAAGTTTAAAGTCCGATTGGTTTTGGTCGTTTAACTTTCCTAGACTGCCCAACCCGGTCCCAATGTGTGTAAGAAGACACCATTCTGTGCTGTGACGCTGCAATGGTTGTGAACTACGCAGGTTACATCATTGCTTTACGGACACAGTTATGCACGGAATGATGCGACGGAATGATGTGAAAGGGCGGACAAAAGTGTACACTGTTTGGACCGACTTGTTTGACCGACATCGTCCAAGATGGTCGCCTGCTTCTTTTCCAAGAAGAAGAAGTTTAAAAGTGGAGAAAATTTGACAGACGCGGGTAAAAATATCAACAGGCGCCGACAGAATGCGAGGACGAAGCAGGGCTTCGACCCGGTTTTTAGACTACTTAGTCACAGTTTTGATTGTTAAGAAAGAAGACATTTCCAGGTTGTGGCAAAACCTACCGTACACGTGCAGGTACGGACACGCCTAGAGGATACGGTGAGTTTAAGACGTTTCTGATTTCAATAACATTATACAGCTGGCTTTGGCGAAGAAGATGTGGAAATGTAGATGTTCAGTAAGAACGATGAGTGTATTTCACACTGGAGAGATCGCATCACCTACATTTGTCGGCTCTACATTTGCCATGACGTGGTCATGACGTTACGCGTTGACATCACGCCACGCGTTATGACGTCACTTTTTTCATTTTAAGATTATGATGATTAATCAGGTTTAATAAATCTTATATTTTGGATAAGTATGATCTTTGAACTTCCTGTATTCTCTTCATCCACATGTAAGAAAATCAACTTGATTTTTGTCTAGACTATTTAACAAACCAAGTGGATAGATCACTATCTATCATTTTAAATGGCGACCGAACGTGGGAAGGTCTGCCAGCAACCTGTGGATGGTTGTGGATTTTCCCCGAGCTCTGCCCGGTTTCCTCCCGCAATGACATATTTTTGGTTTCGGCGTAAAACACCAAGCAAATAAACAAATAAAAAATTCAGTTTAAATGAGGCAAGGAAAGCAAGAAAGGTGCTTCTTCCTTCACTGGAACGTCAAAGCCAGATACCTGACACGTCAATCTCAACTAAGAGTCAGTGCTAAGCTGGTTGGCGTGCTGGACAGCGACTCTCCCATAGATTCAAGCCATTTATAAAACATGAAGATTAGGGAAGACCGATCTGTTTGATCAATGACATAATATCCACGGACCGTACTACTTTCACCCTGCAGAAAATACAGAACCTAAACACTGATTGTCAAATATACTTCAATGCAGATCGATTTTTCTCAATTATTCGACGCGTTGTGTAACTTCTTCAACTACAGTTATATTTCGCATCTTTGTGAAGAAAAAATACGCGGCCTATTGGTGTAGCGACAATAATTGTTCAGGATGGATCAAGTTCGGCCAGACAAACCCTCCAGTCGAACGTGTCAGCAAGTCTTGTCTCCCAGCACCTTAATAGTATCGTAGGATCACGTAGTTTATAAAGTATCGCGTTATTTACATGGCTTCCAGAAAACCGAGAAAATGTATATTTGGTTATTTGATTGGTGTTTTATGCCGTACTCAAGAATATTTCACTGTTACGAGGGCGGTAACGGTAATGGTGGGAGAAAGCCGGGAAGGCCTCAGGGAAAAACAACGACCATCCGCAGTTTGCTGACAGCACGGAAAAGGAGCCAGCCAGAGCTTGACTTGAACTAACAGTGACCGTATTTGTGAAAGACCGGGCTCATGGTACTATGTCAGTACAATAACTACAAGGCCATGCAGAAAATTCCGAATAGAACTAACATAGGAATTCTACGTTAAGTCAGCTTGCTTGGCTATCTGCCTCACGTGTTAACCCACGTGAAAGAAATTTAAGTGCAACGGTATGAAATCCACCGAAAGAGTTTGTCTCCTTTAAAACCGTAAATGATCTAAAATTCCGTCCATGGATAAGTTGCTCATATTTCCTCATTCTAGCTTCGTGTTCTGTTGATTTTAGAAATGAGCTTTACTGTTTGTGTTTGAAGCTACATGTAGGATAATATCCTGCAGGATAAATGTAAGTTTTAACGTCTAAAATTTGCTCATGAACTTGAGTTGGATCGAAATTTTTTAGGTCACTTAGGGTACATTGGAGCTCTAAACCAGCTCTCGTGCGATAATCGCACTTCACGCAACCAGGCTGTTCGCTTGGCACCAGGTTACGCCACAAATGACGCTAAGTGCCATGTACCAATAGTTACATTGAGTACATTTCAGCACAAACTGAATTATCGCTCCAAATGAGGTGGACACCCTGGACAAACAGGATAATTTCATTTACATGATTGGCGTTCAACACGCTGCGCTCGTGCATGAATATTTCGCTTTAAGCGATGGCTTATCACTTTTACAGGTGGAGTAAGCCTGTGTGTCTACGGTGTATATACCGCAGGTATATGCCAAGTGACTAACGAACATTCCTAAGAACCAGGCCAACATATGTGCTGTACTTTACTTGGCTGAGCACAGCTAGCTGATCGCCTACGTACGTTACAGCAACGCCCAGCACCAGTCCTATAAAAGTCAACGGAGAAAATTTCACTACAAATAACAGTTCGAACCCTACCTTACATTTGGTTTAGCCGATTCCTTAAGTCAACCGGTTTGTGAAAATAGCAAAGCCATTGCCGGTAAACCATCCTTTAACAGTAATCCGGCCGGTTAAACTTTTGAAGTGGGCTTTTGGAACCAGCGTCCGCCATATCTTGAATTCAAACTTCTGGCAGGCGATGAGGTGCGAAAATTTTATCCCACCCTACACACACTCATGCGTTGTAGAGTGAGATAAAATTTTCGCGGCCCATCGCCTGCGAGAAATTCAAGACATCGCGGACATTGGCTCCAAAAGTCCAGTTCAAAAGCTTAAAGGGAAAGACCTGGTAAAAATGAGCCTAGGGCGAGTGAAAAGACTGTTAAGAACTGTATCTAAAATACTTTCACTGATTTTTGTCGGATTTTTTCACCAAATAAAGGCAGTCAAATATTTTGATAGTATGGTGGGTTTGATGGGCCATATTGATAATGTGGTTCACCAGTGACGTCACAACCTTTTGTACACCTTTATGTTCAGCTCTGAATATTGTTCTTGTGACGAGTACTCGTGTAATGTTTGCCTGTGGATGGAAACACTACTATGGGAGGAAATGACGTTGCTATTTTCACCAAACCGGTTAACCCAAGGAATCGGTTCACACCAAATTGTAAGATAGGGTTCGAGCTGTCATTTAAAGTGAAAACTTCACCGTGGACTTACACAGGGTTGGTGCGGGGCGCTACGGTAACGTACGTAGGCGTCCGGCGAGCTGTGCTACACTTGGCTACAAGTGCCTCCCATGGACTAACATCTCCCATGTTAGAGGACTTGAAAGGTTCCCGCGAAAGTTGTCGACTGATCACAGCCAAGGCCTCCCCCACCAGCCACTACATTTATTTATTTATTTGATTAGAGTTTAGCGCCGTACTGAAGGATATTTCACTTATACAACAGCGACCAGTACTGTGGTGGGAGGAAACCAGGCAGGCCCACAGGAGGGGAAAACGTGAAAAAACAAGAAAAAGGTGGATATATTTGTTAATAGCGATATATATATATATATATTCTGATAATCATAAATCCGATCACAATGTGTAAGAGCACTTCACAGATCCGAAGACGGGAGCACAGGTTACAGGAAAACAGCAGGTGGTCTAAAGTATGGTTAATATGTGGTCAAACTCACAAATCTTTTACAGTCTCCACTCCTTTAAAGGCAAAAAAACCCCACCAAAATGAAGTAGGTATCAAATAAAATACCGTTAAACACTGTCCGGCGAAAGAGTTAAACTTTTCCAATTCAGAAAACTGAAAATGCTTTGGTTTGAGACAGGTTGGGTATCAATGATGTCACATTATTATTTTTTTGTTTTTTGTTTTTTGCTTGAAATATAATTTAGTTCAAGATTCATTGGGCGAATGCATTCACAGATCTATATGCATGTACATTTTTAATGTAGTAGTCTTTTTATTTCCATACTTATAGGGTTGGCATTTTACGCTGTACTCAAGAATATTTCACTTATACGATGGCGGCCGGCATTACAATGGAAAGAAACCAGGCAGATCCCCGGGAAAACTCAAAACCATCCACAGGCTGCTTGCACACCTTCCCGGGTACGACCTGAGATGAAATGTAGAAATCTAGCAGCTTATATCTGTTTGCGGCCTCACAAGGAATGTCTGTGGCATTACAAGGCAAGTCTGCGACATTGCAAGGAATGTGTGCGGAATCACAAGGAATGCCTGTGGCATCACAAGGAACAGAGGCTGAAGGGAGTTTCACACAGATCAATTGAACATGGAACAGAATTTTATATAGATTTTCACACAGAACCCCAGAGCTTCACACAGAACCTCACTTTCACACAGAAACCCAGAGTTTCACAAAGAGCGCCAGATTCACACAGAGCCCCAGTTTCGCACAGGACCCCAGAGTTTCAAAGAGAGCCCCAGAGTTTCATACCCAATCTCAGTATCACACAGAATCCCAGGGTTTCACAAAGAACCCCAGCATAGCACATAAAACCCCAGAGTTTCATAAGGAGTGCCAGTTTCACAAAGAACCCCAGAGTTTAAAAAAGAACCCCAACACAGAACCCCAGCTTAGCACACAGAAACCCAAGAGTGTCACAAAAAACCATAGTGTTTCACAAAGAGTCCCACACTTTCACAAAGAATCCCAGCATTTCACACAGAACAAACCTTCCACAAAGAGCAGGTAACATCATTGTGATTTTCTCTCACATAGCTCGATCAAAAGATTAGTGCCTTACAGCGCCTTTACTCTCTGACTCATTAGACACAATTTAGGGTGGATTTGTCCACTTTAACCTTTGCATGTAAGGATATATACACATACACAAAAATCATCACACATGGGAATATCCATATAAATCATCACGTGGGAGACCATGCGCCTACTGAAATACATCAAGGTCACGCAGGTTACTAATGTACGTGCAGATAAGCATACCTACATGTACACGTATGAATTTAAACAAAAAAAAAACACACACAATGTACATGTAACCACTTGTCTACTGCATTACGTGGCTTGTATTTTAGACGTATTGACAATAACTCCCTTTGACTATTTAGGTGCCCTGGACACAACAACACACACGGACATGTCTCACCGTTCATAATAAACACATCAAAAGGTGTGGCAAATAACAGCCTAGTACAAAATATTTTCACAAAGAGCATGTTAAAACCATTGTCTACGTAATAATTCATATTTTCCAACCGCATTATTTTTTTATTTATTAGCAGTGAACTATAGTGGAGCTTTTTAAGGTGCATACATTACAACCTGTTTTTAAACAGGCTATATGCACTGGTCACACTCATATATTATGTTTTCCTACAGAAAGACTTCCAAAGAATTCACTATGTTGAAATATTAATTTCTACGAACTCATTCGTCATCTATTAGGACATACATGTGTTTGTAGATACAATACTGTGCCATCCTTATACTTTGTGTTTATACAAGGTCACAATACATGGTGATAAAACACGTGGTGTACTAGTAGTAGTGCTAGACAAAGAATAAACCAGTCCCCAAGTGTATGAATGTACCGGCATGTCAGAAGGAATCAAAATAATTAACGGGAAACACGTTGTTAAAATATCATGAAGGTGAATGAAAAGGCCTTTAAAACTGTATCTGAAAATACTTTCAGTGAATGTTTTAGAATTTTTTTTCCACCAAAATTTCACTGGTGAACCACATTATCAATATGGTCCATAAAACCCACCGCACTATCAAAAAACATTTGACTGCCTTTATTTTGGTGACAAAAATATAAAGAGATCCAGTGAAGGAATTTTTAGATACAGTTTTAATGGTCTTTCCCTTTTAACACAAGATCAAACTCTTCACTACTAAATATTGTTACATTAACATATTGCCAATCTTTTCTTTTTTATGGTCAAAAGTAAATTATATTACTTTTTCAAAAGGAAGATATAAAATCAGAAAAAACAGAACAAATATGACTTCCCCTAACTGTCCCTACTGCAAACATCAAAGTTCGCACAGAAAAGAAAATAAAAGAATAATTAAGACAAACAGGTAAAAATGTCTAGTTCCCTGTAGGTTTAATAATTCATGGCATCCACTTCTATGTTTACAAGTACACCATCTGTTACAAAAATGTCTTCACTCCCCATTTTTTGATGGCCCTAAAATATAATGACGACATGCAAGAATGAAAAAAATTCACAACTCTTTTGTTTTATCTTAATTATTGTATTTACACCTTCACTCCACGTTTATCATCTTTTCACTGGCACCTGGGAAATGCCTCCGAAAATGATCTGGCATGAAAGTGAGAAAAAAATGGAACTTTTTTGTTTAAAGCCGACGTCCATAGTTGCCATTTCCCGGCATCTGACTTGATGTCTGACCTACACATTTCAACTAGCAGGTGGACATCTAACATTGCAACTGGTCCCAGTGAACATGATTATCGACACAAAATTAGAGAAGAGCTTAAAAAACAAGAGTAAATACATGTATGTAGTGAGAAATAATTTTGTCATTGCAAACATAACGAAATAACAACGGTAATCATGTTACACAGATGTCGAATTGCACGTCTTCTCATCAGATTATACAGGCTTTACAAAACTTGCTTGACTGTACAATGTAAAGGTTTTCCATTTGCTACTGAAAGTATGAAAGTAACCAGTTTGATATGACTGTTAGATTGTTCTGTTACTTTGATATGGGTTTATTTTTATGACATAATACACAGGTTATGTGACCAGGGGGTGCAACTTTTGATTCATTTGTTAAGTGTCCACGTTTTAACTTAAATATAAGCGAGGGATTTTTCTCGCCACTTGTGCTAACCACAGCGAGAAATATCAGAAAATTGAATGTTAGACCAATTTTGTATTGAGTTCCCATGAAATAATTTGAGTTTTCCATACATCGGTAAAGAAAAAATAGTGAGTTTTCTGCTTTATTCAAATTGAGCTTCTAAAGTGACATTCGCTAGAAAAACCCTTGGTAAATATTGTGGAATTGTCACCAGTTTAGCAAAAGTTGAAGGTTTCACATTTGACTTTCAAATGTTAACATAATTCATTGCTAAATGCATTCTCCGAACTTATTATACATGCATTTCCATGAAAACAGCAATATATTTTAAACATTTTTTTCAAATCACAAAATCAGAAAACTTTTTCAACAATCATCTTAGATTGAACATCAAGGCAAAGCAAAAGACAAAAGAAAATAACAAATACAAATAGTAAAATCAGTGGGAGCTGTGACGAAAAAGCCACAATTATAGAAATCAAAAACAACAACACAGTATATACGTGTAATAACAGAAATGATACACTTCATGAGCTTCATCATTACCACAACAACCACATGATACAGACAACAAGGCACAGGCAAACAATACCGATCCTCTGTTGCCAATTGTTTGTTACTAAAAGCAGGCCTTAAAATTCCACAGAAGTGATCTATCTCTCTCGATACAACTCAAAAGCCAAAATTGGTCAAATAAACTGCTGGCTAAGGTAATTAAAAAGCTTGCATTCAAATTAATTTATGCTGTCCCTGTGTTTACATGTTGTGTGAGCTGTGTTCAAAAGTTGAGAGTATTTAGGCCATCCGTACAGAACTGTTCGTTGAGCTTAATATATCCTGTGAGAAACAATAGGGTTGCTTAGCTGGGAATTCTTTTTTTTTTTATTCTGGCCCTTGAAAAAGATGGATATTTTGAAGTAATTAACATGGAGGGAAACATAGAGAAAAAAAACTTTCATTAAAAGGCCAATGAAAACTTTTGAGTAGGCCCTTTTTTGAAGGGTCGGTCAGGTTATGCCCAACCAGCATATTTTTGAGGGTGGCCTTAGACTATTCTATGATGACCTTCAATTAAGGTGATTTTTTCCGTTGAGGATCTTCACAGATTACGGTAGACCGTGCCAAAAAGCCGCAACGTGATTAGACTGGACTAGCACGTACAAAGATAATGAATATGCTTAAAATCTTTATGAATTCACGCTAATTCCCTCCTCGTTTGTTATGTGCTGTGTTAACATCAGCAGATAGGCTTAAAATTAGACATGCGTGTAACAAACAGATTAAATAGGCTAACAGAGATACACACAGAGATGGACCTAAAATTTCCTTGGAAAAGAAATAAACAACAACAAAAAAAAACCCTTTACCATTCACTTAGATGGACAGGCAACAGATTAAAAACAAAAATATATGTTTATGTACAAAACATGAAAAAATATATACATAAACAAATACAGTGCATGTAAAAAATTTGAAAACTTAAAAATCCAACAGGGATATGGAATGTTTTGCATGGGTCACCCTAACAACTCTCTTTGAATGGTGTCATATGTTTACAAATTCATGCAGATAAAAAGTTTTTCTAGGGGAAGCAACTGTGTCCTACAGGGGCAGAGAACTCCTGCCGACAAGAAATCTGCAGGATATCAATTATTTGGAGTATGTTTTCATACTCAGCATAAATAAAAACATAATCATAAATATTAATAATTATTACATTATTGCAACAAGCAAATGTTGGGTTTGAAGTTTCTGTGCCTTCAGTAAAATTTGCCACTTGGAAATAGATGTACCATGGAACCATGAAACTGCTGTTAGTTTCAGATAATACCTGTAGCTATATGTATACGTAGAAAGCAGACCGAACTCTAACCACACTGTATTTTTTTTTTTTTTTTGGTTTGGCTATACATGTATATAGCTGGAAATTTGTTAATCGGAGAAGGTTGGAACAACAGAGCATGGGTGTCACTGAACCAAAAGGTCACTGGGAAGTGGGGGACGAGGGCAAGTGTTAAAGGGTTGTGAGACATCATAAACAGGTTATATTGCAGTGATATGAAACAGTGACATTGCTTTGGCAACCACACACTGGTGTTGCATACAAGGTCACTTCTAGCCTCCAAGGTCATTTGTCTTAAAACTTATAATGCCTGTGAAAGACCTGATATTTCAAAGTTGATACTATTTTAACGAAGAGTGAATCATAGCAATACACATGACATTATCACATCATAAAAAACGTGGTTTTCGAATAGATTAAGGTGCTAAACAGTACAAATTAAAATGGCTAACTATAGGTATTAAAGTGCACATCAGCTATCAACAACTGTGTAAAATCCTGCATGAAAAATGCTCCTATTAGGAAATGCTATATATTCGTAAGAGTTTAAAAGCCCCAGTTTTCCGTACTCAATGCAATTTTGTGGATTTACCTTTTAATTTGTTGGAACCAAAATGAACAGTAATTCAAGGTCTGCTTTTCTTTCCTTCTCATTTTCGTTCATTTTTGTTGCTGTGCAAACATACATGAACAGTGCACATTTCTTTTTCTTTTGTGGTTATTGTGTTTCTCTTTACAAAAAAACCCCAAAATGAAATACACAATTATCACAATTTTATGTTGTTTAATTATAATTTTATCACAGTGACTTACATAAGGTAGTGGGTAAAACTATGTCTTGACAATTTTTTTTTTAATCAAGTTGTGAAACATCTCAGATATATTAATTAATATATACCTGCATCAGGTGTGTTCTACCATTCCAAATTCATGGACTACAAACCCCTTTTTGCTGGATTTGTAGTTAAGGGTTTTTGATATTTTTATTCCACTGCTTTTGAACTGGGACTTAGGATCTAGGATCTAAACTGAACACTGCATCTGCATTACTGTATAAATTTGCATTTTTTTCTTGCTGTTGGATCTACTCTAATCCACTATCTATGTCTCCAAGCTGGGTGCAGAATGGTGGTGACGTTGTTGTAGCAGGGTAAAGGTGTTCTGTCTGTTGTGGATACCTTGTGGTTGTCGCCTAGCTCCAACCCGCATGCCGAACAGAGGTGACGATTTTCTTGCAGCAAGAATTTGATGCCTTTGTTGTTGTCACCATCACCTCTCCCTCATACCTTTCACTGACAGCTTTGTTGTCACATGGTTGCTGTTGCTATCATCTACAGTAGCTTTAAACGTTGTTATCTAGCTTCCGATCTCATCCTGATTGCGTTGTTGCATCACGCCCTCAAAGCCTGAATCCTGTACATGGCTGGGGGGTAGTCATCCATAGCTAGGTCCTGAGCGTTCCTAAGCAAGCGTTCAGCTCTGTCAACAGTGGAAAAGCACAAAGCAGGATGAATGATACATACATGAACATGTGGGCCTTGTGTAACGGTGCTGGTTTCATGTGATGTGGCGTCCTAGATGAAGACAAACACTGAAAATCTGTTTGTGTCACAAGGCCGATGGCAAAATATTTCACATAGGGGTCACCAGGCTGTATAGCCACCACAATGCTGGCTGCCATTGTATAGGTGAAATATTCTTGGGTACGGTATAAAACACCACTGGAATTAATAAATAATTAACTACAGCATATAAATGGAGTGCGACATAAGGGGCAAATACACGGGGCACACTGGCAAACAAACACACAGATAAACAAACAGACAGACAAACAGACAGACAGATAAACAAACAGACAGATAAACAAACACAATCTTCTCTTGTTACAAAACCAACCGCAATATATTTCATGTAGGGCCACCAAAGTGTACATATGGAGCTCAATACAATAGGAAAAGACAAGGGTACGCAGATTGACAGACAGACAGAAAAGTTGGACAGACAAATGTAAGGATAGGCTAACAGACAGACAAACGAAATCAACAGACGTATAACAGATGGATGGACAGACAAGCAGATAGGCAAACAGAGAAGTGATTCGGAGAGGCGCCAAGAACCTGGGCGGATTCCACAAAAGACATTTCTTTCTATGTAAAGACTAAAGCTAAAACCTTAAAATATGATGTGCATATTATGGACCAAAAAGTCCCAATTTATGTAACAAAAATAATATTTCCACATAAATATAGCACTTGTTAACTGTTCCAAACTGTAGGCCAAAAACAAGGGTTTAAGTCACAATTACAATTTTGACCTCGGTCAAAACCAGTTTTTAGGGTTACAACCCATGAAAGAAAATGTTTTCCCATCTTAAGGTCTGTAAAAACTTTCAACAAAATGCAAGTTATTCCAAGGATTTCAAGGATGCTGGGGAACCCAGAACATTCTGGAATCAATCTCTGAGCTGATCACACAGTTGCTATCTCGTGTACTGAAGCAACCGATCTAGAAAATCCCGGTCCATAGCAAGGAAAAGCAACTTGATCTGGTCTGCGTTCACATTTTTTATTTATTTATTTATTTACTTATTTAATCGCTGTTTAATGCCGCACACAAGTATTTTTCTCTCATTCGACGACAGTCAGTTTTATGGGTGGAGGAAAAGGGAGTACTTGTCGAATGAAAACCACTGGCTCTTGGCAATTCACTGACGAACTTTACCACATAGGACATGGAGACATCCACATCATATTGGCAAACGACAAGTGGTCTTCCGTGAACGTTGCAATGAGCAAACACCCGCCAGAGCATCATAGACTGCTATTCTTGTCACCAAGGCCCCACAATTTGTGGCAGCAGGGAAATTAACAAATCCCATGTCCACAAGGCCAGAACAGGTGTCCTTCAGCGATTGAATTTATTTATTTGTTTGATTGGTGTTTTACTTTCAATATTTCACATACATGACGGCGGCCAGCATCATGGTGAGTGGAAACCAAACTGAGTTCAAGGGAAATGCAAGACCATCCGCGGATTCCTTGTGGGACTTCCCACAAACGGCCGGAGAAGAAGCCAGCATGAGCTGGACTTGAACTCCTAGTCACCCTTATGGTGAGAGGCACCTGTCATTACGCTGCGCTGGCGTGCAAACCACCTCAGCCACGGAAGCCCCTTCAGCAACTGAAAGCCAACCATCTGTCGACTACAAGCGGTCTGCGGTTATACCTGCGTGCTTTCTTTTCCCTCTGCTTGCGAACGCAGATGACAGCAAAGATAGCGATGAGGAGGATGGGGACGAGAACAGCCATGAAGATCAGGGCCAGGAACAGCGTCTCATCTTTCCCACTCAGGTGGTGGAAGAAATCCTGGCCGTCCGGCACAAACGGGGACAGGGTGTGGTTGTACACAAATGTCTGGTTGGCCGGGGTGGTCGCTGAAATCATACAAGTGGCTGGTTAGCAGCAGAAATAATACACCACACGTGTCTGGCATGAAGAGGAAAAGGGTGTGGTTGTACACAGTGTTTGGTTGGTAACTGCGGTTGTTGCTGAAATCATACAAGAGCCTGGTTAACAGCAGAAATCATACAACACATGTGCCTGGCACAAACGGGAAGGGTGTGGTTGTACAAAAACATCTGGTTGGCAGGTGTGGTCACTGAAATCATAGTTCCTGGCAGCAGAAGTCACAAACCACAAATGTACATGACACAGATGTCAACTTTGAAAAAATACCACAGTTGGGCCTAGTCAGACGTTCACAGCTGTGCTCACTGAAAATGTGCACCTGGAATCTTACAACTGTTGCATGGTTATCAGCTGATATCATACAATTCTTGTGTGGTTATCAGTTGAAATCATACAACTCTTGTGTGGTTATCAGTTGAAATTATACAACTCTTGTGCGGTTAGCAGTTGAAATCATGCAGCTCTTGTATGGTTATCAGCTGAAATCATACAACTCTTGTGTGGTTATCAGTTGAAATCATACAACTCTTGTGTGGTTATCAGTTGAAATCATACAACTCGTGTGGTTAAAAGCTGAAATCATACAACTGTTGTGTGGTTAGCAGTTGAAATCATACCACTCTTTTGTTAGTAGTTGAAATCATACAACTCTTTTGTTAGCAGTGGAAATCATACAACTCTTGTGTGGTTAAAAGCTGAAATCATACAACTCTTGTGTGGTTAGCAGCTGAAATCATCAACTGTTGTGTGGTTAGCAGTTGAAATCATACTACTCTCATGTTGTTAGCAGCTGAAATTATACAACCTTCGTGGCTGGTTAGCAGCTGGTTCTCATTGATTTATCCTCCTCTTAAGCCCAGTTTATAGGATTTTTTTATGAAATTTGGTTTATTTCTTATTATAAAAACTTAAGTCTTGGCATCAAAAGTATCACTTTAATGCCTTTATGTTTTTGTTTTTGACACTTTTTGCCTGTGTCTGGAATTCCATCTTGACACGCTTAATTTTAAGTGAAACACAGTATGTCCTCTAGACTTTGTTCAAGGTTTTTCAATGTACCAAATTCAGGGTCAAGTAATATCTACTACAATAACCACTCTTTAAGAACAATAACTGCAGTATATATTATTTATGCTTATGCTTTCTTATTGCACCAACTCCACCTGGTCTGGGCTATTTTTCAACCTGTTACATGGGGTTTGGGTATTGTTAGTTAGGGTGCCCAAACAGGAACACATGATGAAAAATCACAACAAAACATCTGATTTATGAATGTAAGGAACTGATCTTAAAGTAGTTCGAGAGAGCAAATTTAAGTAAAAACATTGCCTCATATAGCCTGTTGAGCAGACTTGAACAATTCAAAGCATATAAAATGTACGCTTTTCCGTGTTGTATGGATGCTCAAGCTTGTATCCTTGATCAGGCCCTGGCGTTGCACAATGAAGTGTTGGTGAAGTGTTAAGTTCAGCAATATACATATACTTACTGTCATTGAGTTTACCAATAACCTGCTCGGCAACAGTTGTCGCAGCGCTCCGTGGAGTTGTCTCCCCCTGTGTATATGTTGCGTTCTCTGTTGTCACCAACAAATCGGTGAGGTTTGTTGTTGGCAGGGTGACGGAGGAATTACCTGAAAGGAATTCGGTAAGGTTGACCCCTGTAGAGGTCATGGTGGTGGCGACGCCCAACTGCCTGTGGGAGGGTTCTGATAAACTGGGAGAACTGAAACAGAGCACAGCACGGAGTGTTCAGCTGACCATACTCATGAACGCTTCCACGAAATGACAAGAACAGTAGTTACCATCAGCCTCACAAATACTGTGAGGTTATAATATAAAGTCACAATCATATCAAGAAACATAAAACTGATAATCAAGATGTCTGATAAAGGTCAGGATGATATTCTGAGAATTAAGGCCTATGATCCTTTCAAATTATAGTAGGTTAAACTACGCAACAATATACACTGCCAATCAGCATGTAAACTACCAAGTTCAACAAAGTGCAGATCTGGACTTCTGTTACAATGAAGCGGATTTTTGTTTTGCCTCCAAGTTATTTTGACAACATTATCGCTGCTGTGATGGCGCAAGCAAAGCTGTTAGCAAGAGACAAATGACAAATGCCCAGGTTGTCTGCGGTCTCAAATTAGATGTGGACTAACGCAATTTCATAGAGCAGACAGTTGGTTGCATTTGCAGAGCATTACATTTGCACCTACTTACTGTAAACACCACATAATACTGTAACATAACCAACTCAGCCAGCTAAAACTAAAACATCTCTTTCTTATCTCAACATCTGGCATCTACTATGCTGGTATGATGTATGTCAGAATATCAAACAAGGCGGCAGATTTTAAATTTAACTCGTTGAAAATTAGTTCGAAAACAGGGATTAATAGACAGAAAAATATGTTGATTTGTCACCTATGGTCAGAAACCGCTGTATTCGTCGAAATGGTGACTAACAGATTTGCAGCATGAAAAAACACTCTACATACCCTTAGGCGGTCAAATCCATGTACATGTAACATCTCCCGTTCCCATCTATAAGATTACCGTAAGGACAAAATTACGTGTGACCATGGGGAATGTACACCGTGGATGTTTGGATTTGACCACCTACAGGTATGTAGAGTGCTTAGTCACGCTGCAACCGAATACTCACAACTTTAGCGAATGGCTGGGTCTTTGACCAGAGGTTCGACAGTCATTATTATGACATGTACATGTATATCCAAATGTCTCTCGACCTACTAGTCTGTGTTTTCGTACTAGTTGAAAATAGGTAAGTTTTGATTTTCTTATCAGGAACACGTTCCATGGAACAATCAGCTCATCCTAAGAAACAGATCATCTAGCTTACATTCGAGATATCTTATGGAATACGATGCCGTTAGATTCACCCCACTGTTGTCGCTGTCACTATGAATACACGATCAATTTATTTGTTCCCACTGGTTTACTGACTCAGTAACTGTCAGCTCCCGCACGGCAGGCAAAAATAACGTCGAAATTGTTACACTTACGCTGGTGCTTTCAGTAAATTTGCGCACGCAACACTTACCTCTTCACATTAGAATCCCTCCTTTCTATATAAATGAGTGGAACACGTCTAAATTAAGAAATATTACAATAAACCGAGATCAAATTCCGCCAATTTGCGATATTTCTCCGCAAGTCGATAATGCATTTGCCTACCTCCAAACACCGAAGAAGTGATAATCTAAGGGAGACAACTTTTACTGGAAACGACGTAATCTAAAACCGGATATCTCCATTCTGCTATCAACTCTAAGCGAAAAATCAGATAGTTTCTATCTAACTGAAGTAAAGTAATCCAAGAGCAAACACAGGTAAAAAGCGCACTCAACCTTCACTGATTTAGGACATTGGTGAATCAGAAGCATGTTGCCCACCAAAATAACAATTTAGGCCAGTTCTTGACTTCACCCCAATAATGTACATGAAGGCCTATATTCAGGAGGGGCTTCTTTCATTCACCAGGACACACGATGTGTGTGTTTAAATTCAGGCCGTAGACAGGGCATCTTTGGTATAAGTGCAACTTTCTTGAGTACGACCTAAATAAAAATAAATAAATAAATAAATTTTGCTGATTTCTTCGTGACGCTGTCCTTTCCTTGTTCTTTTTAGTGGTACTCCGCCGCTGACTGACTCAAAGGAATGCACCATAAAATGTGTTTCCACCGGGCTCTGCCCGGTTTCCTCCCACCAAGTGAAACATTCTTGAGTATGGCGTAAAAGACAATCAAATAAATAGATAAATAAATTTACCATAAAATGAGGTACATATAACTCCTCAATATAAAGCGATAGGCCCGTTTCTTAGTCTAACTGCGATGAAACTTCTTTCCTCTGAGTTTATTTATGAGTGCAGAAAATCAGGTAAACCTTGACACAACAAGATCTCGTAAGCCATACTATTTTCAGAGAAGCACGGAAGACGAGACGAGGAGCATGCGCGTCGGGCGATAGGCCTACATACTTGCTATAGGCCTCTATTCTGGTTGATGCACACACGTGGAAAAGGGATAAAACCGTAAACAAAAACAACTGTTATTGCAGAGAAAGATGATCCTGAATGATATTTAAGTTTAAACCTATTCAGTGCAAGCTTTGAAATTTTGCTTAAACCTATCATAGGAAATTCCCATTCTCCCGATGTTTTAGAATTCTTGTACTGTAAATTCGGCAATGAGAATGTAAAGGTACATGGACATTATCAGTAATGTGTGTGGCCAGTTAACGTCGCTCCCGCTTTTCTCGGGTCTTAATGTAGTTATTTAATAATGTCGGATTCCTTTTTTCTTACAAAGACACATATTGCATCACAGCCAGAAAAAAGATGTCTGCCCATCACCAATTAATCGTAACAAGGTGCTGTCATCACCAACAATTGCATCGTGAAGAGAAATGGTGATGATCAATTGGTTATAAGGTTATGCTATGACCATTTATTGATGATGAGAAATGGTGAAAAGATGCCATCACCATACATCGGCGATGACACAGATACTAGTACGCCTTTACCTGCGATACTTTGTGAATATGTACGTGTATGTTAATGTATATAATCCTAATTTTCTGCATGGCAGATTTCTGCTAATCAGACGTATATCATTACAATTCCCAGGAATTCAGACCTGAGTACGAAAGCAGAGAAAAAGTGTGATGCCATTGGCGACGTATATATAGGCCTACATAAACAATATTGACAGGTGGTGGGTTTCCCCCGCCCTCTGCCCGGTTTCCTCCCACTATAACGCTGGCCGCTGTCGTATACATGAAATATTCCCGACTAAGACGTATAAAATACCAATGAAATAAATAAATGAATAAATATGGTTGTCAAGTCCACATTATCACCCAAAGATTTGATTGGATTTAAATAAAAATTTTAAAAATCTCTTCTCAAATGTAATTTTAGGTATGCAGATATTAATGGTCTCTCTTTCTATGCGCTAGGGGGCATAGTCATCACCAAATGGATCTGCCGATCGGTGATATATATATATACAGAGTTGGTAGTTATGAAAGAATCGACTGGTTTAAATTACGGCGGAAAATATTCATGACTCTCTTATCGTATATATCTTACTCACAAAGGCACTTGTATCAAAGAAAAAATATACAATGGCTTGGGAAGGATATTTCTTAATCACGCGTGAAGCTGTATAAGTGGGACCCTCAGCACAGCACCTTGTTGAACTCCACGGAGGACTTTCAGCAGCACATCTGTCCAGCCTCAGATTAAGCTATAACGATCGGTCAGAGGTGTTGAGAGAGAAAATATTGCAAACGTGTTACTCGATAAATCCTCAAGTTGGCTTGCTTGTTGCGACGATAACAATGGGAACAGACCGTAATTATGTTTGTTTGTTTTTTTAATTTTAGGACACACAAGTTGCGGGTCCAGCCCGCGGATTTGGACAGGGAATTTGTAGATTTGCCCGGTAACACTGTTCTGTAAACATACTGAACACGTAACACATGTACACCGTGTGCCTATCCAAAGCAACCCCGCTTTGTTTTAAATGGATGTTTTTTTTTATGAAGATGTTTGAAAACAAATCATGAGGTGTTTTGCAGTGATGAAATCATGTCCGCTTTTTAGAAATTGGTACAAGAGGTACAGTTACATACATTGTGCACACATTGTTTCGACAAACGTTAATAAAAACAGAAAGGAGGCGCAAAATGGTCTAATTTAAACAACACTGTGCATTTAATACCATGTGTAGACCTACTAGAACGCATATAGGATTGTTTTTCATTTTCATGTCGAGTTGAGCTACCGTACTTCATTTCTTTAGTGTTTAACATGTTGCTAAGGTAATATTAGAAATATTAAACCACCACCTTTTGATGGTAAGGTGCGGGTTACGAAATATGATAAACATGTAAACACGTTTAAAAGGTGGAACGGGAATGGCGTTTTCATGGTGTGCAATATCAAAACATCTGTTTTTAGTGTGTGTTCGTGAGGTGGTGACGATAAACAGTCGGTAACGCTCGAACCAACTTTTCCACAGTTCACAGTCCACCTTGTCGTCCACCAAGAGATTTAGTTTGTCAGTGTCTTGCCAATAGTCTGTGATTTACCCTCGGGCACTCCGGTGTCCTGCATGCCGCTAAAAAAACCTGACCATCATGTTGTGTGTGAAAAGTATGACGGTGAACAACAAGGAAACGATAAAATAATTATACCATCCACACCCAATGCTCGAAGGAAATAGCAAGATGTGCGATATTTCATAAATTTATTCAAGTGCAGTTTAAAGGACTTTAAGAAACGGACATTTGTACTGATTAAGATCGACTTGTTCTAAAGTTGTTGATCAAAAGCACAAGTTGGCCAATCAACTTTATTTAATTACGTGGAGTGGAATTTAATTATTTGCAGTGTAGACATAGTGATCAGCAGCAGTTTAACCCACTTCAATGATTTTAATACAAAAGCCCAACAGACGTGCATGCATACACACAAACACGAAAACATCAATACCCCACGCCCTCCGCTGTCCGAAACAACAACAACACCAAAAAAAGACAGACAAATTTAAATCATGAAAGTAGAAAACTGATTACCGTGTTTAATTACTTTACGAACATAAAATAATCGTGGACCCTGTGGAGGACCACTGTAAATGGCGAAGCGTTTAATACAAACATGGCGCCGAACCAACACATCTGCCCGGAGTCTTCAGAGTTGGAATATAACCAGGTTGAAGTAATACATCTCATATCTGCCTAGTTTATAGAGCCGTAATTAACGAGTCGGACTTGGTACAGGATAAAAGAAAGTTCAAGAAAAGGAAAAAGAAAAGAGGAACCACTGAGTTGCCTTTTCGGACACCGTACATTTATTGTTAACGTGACATTGTTTCTTAACAAAACGTTCTTGTTGCGTCGTCATTGTTACGGCCCAGCCATTGTTGGCGTGTGCCGTGGTGTTTGTGAACTGGGGAGAAAGATGATTGTTATCCCTTGTGACCTGTCTATTACTAGAGGTGAATTGTGAATTATGGCTGTGCGGACGGTTTATTATTTGGCGTATTTATAGGGCTCACCCCTCGGGTAGGGGAACTCTGTAAGATACAGGGGTCGTCGAGAATGAACCTGACGGCGACCCGATATGGAAACGAAGGCGAAAGTTCAGCCTGACGCCTCCTTTATGTAGCCATTCCTGGCGGACACTGTCGGCAACCTATATACTGAGTAACGCCTTACCTAAACGAGGGCAGGTCTGACAGTCCCCACACCCCGCACAAAGGCTCCCGTTCCCCGGGAGGGCGTTGAATATCACATTAATGATGTTAGACGTGTACTTGACGGAATTACGAAGGGCTGCAATTATACCTGAATGGTTCATTTGTTCCGGAGAGGCGCGCAAAAATAACTGATAAACTGTGATTATCGGAGACATCCGACACCTTCCGTACTCAAAAAAATCCCTAAGTGTATGCACCAGGGCTGCTTATAAGTTTAAATGTCGTGGAAGTAATTTAAAAAAAACAATTATATCGCTTAAAAGTATATCCTTTAATAGAGTGAATGTGTGATGTTGAACGTATACTTTTAGTCCTGGGGCATATATATGCAATAAAAATTTTTTAAATTCACATTTTAAAATCACATTTTTGTTTCACAGCCATTGTATTGGTCAACGTGCGTCATTCGTATGATAAATGAATATCTTCTTTTCTGTTCCTATCATATTCTATGTATACTCATCATATCGTGGATTTCATTTAATATTTTACTTTAGTGTGTTTTCCTAAATGCTTTCTTGTTTTTTTTTGTTTTTTTTTGTCTTTTTTTTTTTTGGTAATTTACAATTTAAAGCTGTATTTCCGAGAGGTTTTCGCGGATGTTAAAGCACAGTCTGTGGAAACATGAATGGAAACCATGGCAAAATCTGGAGAAGTTATACAGTTATTTATCTTGGCAATGATATAAGCTCTACCATTTGTGTACACCATCGCTGTGATAGGCACATCATTGGGGTGAGCAAAGTGGTCGCTCAATTATACTACTCATTTATGAACCAAAGTGAAGGAAAAGTTCACTCAGTTAGTACACCTATATCAACAACTGCAGTGAGCAACGTCTTCACTCAGTTTATAAATTTACATGAACCAAAGTGAGGAAAAATTAGGGCACTTATATGAACCTCAGTGAGCAATGTGTTCATTCAGTTAATACTCTTATATGAAGCTCAGTGAGCAAAGTGTTCACTCAGTTAGTAAACCTATGTGAACCTCAGTGAGCAATGTGTTCATTCAGTTAATACACTTTTATGGACCTCAGTGAGCAAAGTGTTCACTCAGTTAATACACTTATATGAACCTCAATGAGCTAAGTGTTCACTCAGATAGTACACTTATATGAGCCACAATGAGGAAAAGCTCACTCAAATAGCACAGCTGTATGAACCACACGAGCAATTCACTAAATTAGTTGAATCCACCTGTATGAACCACGGTCAGGAAAGAGTTTATTAGTTCACTCACATGAACCATAATGAGGAAAGAATTCGCTAACTTAGTAGCATCCATCTATATGAGCCACAGAAAATTCACTCTGTTCGTTCACTTACATGAACCACAATTAGGAAAAGAATTCATTAAATTAGTAGCATCCACTTATGGATGAACCAGTGTGAAGAAAGAGTTCGCTCAGTTAAGATCCTGTATACACTGGGAAATGAACCCCAGAAAAGTTCACTCTATTAGTGCACACATATGAACGACGGTGAGGAACTGAGAGTTCACTGGTTTAAGTGCACTTACATGAAACACGTCATGCACGAGATTGTGGGATGTTCGGAATATTATTTCCTGCTGGCAAAATATAAGCTTTTAAATGAAATTTTAAATGTTTACGTGTACGTCAAATCTTGGCTGGTGGAACAAAACTCGGACAGTTCGAAAATGATCACAGCAGGATATGATTTTTATGAAAATCATTTTAGTGATTTTTGTCCAGATGATTACAACATCCTTATACACTGCTTCAAGCCTATAAACTTGATCGAAGTCATGTAAGTGAAAAACTTTTGAGTATACAGAACGTTAAACACTAAATAAATAAATAATAAATGAATAAAACCCAGCAAGGCTCTCATATAGGCGTCGAATAGGACATTCGTAAAAACATTGTACAATCCGTCAACCATAGTGGTCCAATAATCCTCAAACCAATTATCAAACCAATGTTTAATACAAAACAAGAAAGAGCAAGGAAGCATATATAAAGTGAGAAATTAGGACAGACTGAAAATGCCGAGTTGGTGCCGATAATACTTATGTATTTGTTTTATTTATTTATTTATTTATTTATTTATTTATTTATTTTTGCTTGTACTTCGGCCTCAACAATATAGCTATTTTGCCACTATAACTGAGGAAATTTGGATCGAGTCGGGAGGAAACCATCGCAGACCTACTCAAACGACTACTTGATGCACAATTTAATTCATAACATTATTTAATGTTGGACATCAGTGATTCACGGAAAAGGTTATAAAAGAACAAAACCCCAGGTAAAGTCGACATCCTCCGGAATGGCGCCATCTCCAACGGCTAGTCTTGACATACGCCTAGCTGTGAAGAGCAAACAGGCTTTCATTTCAGCTGGCTCTACCCTCATTTACTGCCCTCCCCCATCCTCCCCAGCCACTCTCGAGACGGACACAGCCCTGCTAAGAGACCCTGGTCAGACTGCGCGTGCAGCTGGCGGGCTCTCACAGACCGCCATTGTGGCAATCATGAGGGTCATTGGCCGAGCACGTGCCCAACAATGGCCTCTTCAGCACTAACATTGTCGACTTTGATCCAAATGATTTTTTGTCGTCGCCATCGCCGTGTTTTTTCACACATACGTCTTTAATAACGTAGAATTAGCTCCGTAATTTTCAGAAACCAAACAAAAGATTCCAAGCGCGAGAAACCGTAAAGCAATACCTTGCCCTCTTGCACCTATCTTTTCCATAGAAGATATTCTTTTTTCCGCTCCCCAGGCTTGCCAGTTTCTCTAATTTGTGAACGTGATTATTACTCATTCATTTTCTTGCACGGAAAAATCTGTAAACAAATTACATATAGTATTAATGGCATGCAAGTCTCTAGAAAAGATTTGTGAGTAATTTTGCCAAAATTCAGTGATTTCCACGGGCACTGCGGATTCCTCCACTCATAAAACTGACAATTTATGGAGTTAAAAAAGAAATAAATATATGAAATAAATATATTGTAATTACTGTGGTCGTGATGATTATTTGTTATCAATAATGGTCATGACCTTTAATTTATTTATTTATATATTTATTTCTTTATTCTTTCCATTTCTTTTTATTGATGTACTCGTGTTTTTTAAATCATTTATTTAGTTCGTGTTTTAAGATGTACTTATTATATTTCACTTGTTCAGGTGACCACCAGTTTTATAGAGGGGAATTATCGCGGAGAGCGACCAGCAAATCTGTGTAACCTCGTAGCGAAACTCGGGCAGAGCGATGTTTTCTGGAGTGTAGGATATCTCACACCAATTTGGTGGGGAAGAAATGGTATTCAATAAGCCTCAGATTTCGCAAACTGTCCCACATCAATGAGGCTTCAAAAAATTTTTAAAAATTGCTCGACCTTACAAATGTCACATGGCTTAACATGGTTGTATACACATGATAGCTTACCGAATGTCGACGATCGTTGTGAGTTCAAGTCCAGCTCAGTCTGGCTTTCATCTCCGGCCGTACGTATGAAGGTCCGCCAGTAACCTGCGGATGGCCCGCGGGCTCTTCCCTGTTTCCTCCCACCACAATGCTGGCCGCCATCGTACAAGTGAAATATTCTTGAGTGTGGCGTAAAACACCAATCAAATACATAAATATTTAAATACCGAATGTCGACAATATTCAAATATGTAAGCGAGAGTTGATGTCACCATAAACAGCAACGTGTGGTAGCCAACTGCCAGTGACTAGGTCACTTTTAATTCAATTTTAAGATGAACAGTTGTGGTGTTTTAAGGATTTCATTGCGCAGCGTCAGGTCGGGGAAGGCACTTGTTATCTGTTGAAATCATCTGAAATGGCCGGTCTTAGACCCGTGAAGACGGCGCAGTCTTATAACGTCTTATACGTGTAGTTCAGAGCTATAAAATTCCACGCATATTCCATACAGACAGGGATTGCAACCGTATACTTGTCCAGCTTTGACAACAACGCAATAATTCAATATAATAAATACACTAGAACGGAAAGACAAGAAAAAAAAAAACCTACTTGTTTTGAATGGAAGAGCTTTAATGTTTTTTATGGCATAAATATACACAAACATTGTACAAAATATATACATACATATTTCATCATGAGTAAGCTATGATGAAGATTGAGACCACATAATAAGGAAGCCATGACGGATGTCAGTCGCAGAAAGGAAAAGCACAATCACGTGAATTTCGCATGGTACCAATGCGACAGATGACATCATAAATGGCCATTATGTAATGGATAGATATGGACAAAGAGGCTCTAGAGAGAGGTATGTGTGCTAGAAACAGAAATGATAAATATGTACATGGACAGGGCACATTTTCATCATGTGACAGTATACGTGACGTCATCATAACTACCAGTGGAATTTTAAAGGTTTTACTAACATTCCAAGTTGACAAATATAACACAAAATCAAGGTGATAACATGCGGTTAATACATAAAATATGTTTCGTTTAGAGGGAAAATTAGAGGGAAAATATTGCAGATCAAGAAGTGCGCGTGTAGAAAATCAGGAAAAGGTTAGAGAAATAGATAGAAATGTATAGAAATATGCAAAAATGTGTAGAACTCTCTTGTGATATGAAAGGAAAGTCATGGAATCAGCTGTTGTTACAAATGACACGGCACAAATACATGGACTGGAAAGGTGCAATGTTAACCTAAGTTATGAACACATGGAGAAGATATAACATATTTCTATACAACTATGGATTTCCCATGCTTGTACAATATAATTAATGCAGTAACGTATTGAAAACAAAAAAGAACAAACGTACAAATAATGACCAGGAACAAAGAACATAACTAAAATATAGCATACATGTACATGGAATTCAAAACAAAATAATTAAATATGAAAACAGTAAAAATGTGAAAATATAAAACCCAACACAAATTTTCTCCAATTGGCACGAAATACTCTGAGACAGATGAGCTCAAAAATACTAACATCCTTTTTTCAACCCCAACAATATTGCATGCTCCATCCGGCACTCCATTACAGATTCATTGACAAAGCATTGGTAAATTTTTGCTAGCGGAAAAAAAGTTTGGTTAATTTTGCAACAATGAGCAATGAATGGTATATTTACACTTGAAGGGTACATATACACCGGAAGACAACTCCTGACAATGAAAGGAGGCACAATATCATATACACATGTATATATCAAAATGTAGATGCATTGTTTAATACTGACTACTTTACTGTATGAGGAAGCGAACAAACATCCGGTGTATATACGTGCACAGGCATCGACGACATCCAGAAAACAAGGATTGGTCGATCGCAGAACGTTAACGACAAGAAACTTCACGTGATTGGATGAGCCCAGGTTTGACGAACATTTCTACATAACGGTTTGTAACCACACTCACTACTGAGCATGCGCGGTTCTCTACGTTCGCTTTACGTCACTTCCTCCACGTGCAAACTTTCTACAGGAATCTTGCACAGCACCAAAGTGAGTGGGGCCAACATTTCAAGGAAGGAAGTAATGACAGAAACACAACAACTTTGTTTCAACATTTGTTTCCATTACTATCCAATAATGGTGGTGGCCGTGAGGTGAAGCGAGCATGGAGAGTGGCACTTGCGCCAGAAGGATTATGGTTTGTAACTAGTTGTCTAACACACAGGGGCCGATTGCTTCCACAAAGCAATTTTGTATTTAAGTCCAAATTTTAAAACTTTACTAAAATTGACCATTCTCAACAATTTAAAATAGAGGTATGAATGGGGCTTCTGTATCATGCCGAAGCACAAGTGAAACAAAATTAAAAATCAATGACTAGCAAATAAACTGTAAAATTGAGTTAAAAGCTTTTGACTTAAGTCAAAAATTGCTCTGAGGAATCAGCCCCTGATCCTGATTACTTGTCGCTTTCAATCTTAGCACACGCGTAATGCATCTGTGTGACATAACTATGACTGTGACGTCACGATGATCAAAGAAACTTAACATCGGTGGGGTACACGGTGAAAACACATAATACTGAACGGAGCAGAAGTAGCCAGGAACAAGTGACGCTTTATATGTACGCCGTATTGCCCATACACGTGAAAATAAAACCTTACATAGCTTACGAGGAATAAATAGGTCACTTAATAATTCTAATCTATATAATCAAATTACAAGTTCAGGCTTCTCACATTTGTTCTCACAATTTCTCATACATACTCTTTCAAATTCAAACTTTCGTTCCCGCATGCTTCACACTGGTTCTTCCAACAACTCTCACACAGTAACACACATCGTCTCACCATTCTCACATTATATCTTCTGATTATTTCATTATTCTTCTCACACACCATTAGCCACTCTCGTTACATCATGAAATTCTGTGCTCAAATTTCTCGAAACTGTATTACACAAAAGAAAACAATTTTGTTCACTACATTTTTTGGCAAGCATAGCTACTACAACATACTTTGGCATGTCAAAAATGGGTATTTGGAAGACTGGAACACATCAACTAAAATGTGTCACAAAACATTATGGCCGATGGCAAAAAAATATTCCAGCATATAAAATAATAAATCATTGAAAATACAAATGGGCATTATAATATCGTAAAATCATAGGTAAACACATTTGAATCATTAGCAAATACAACAACACCATAATAAATACAATTATATCAATGGAAATACATTGGTATCGTGACAACAAATATCACTATAAAATACCATAGTTAAGCCACTGGAAGAGCCATTTCATGATAATGCTATAACATATTTTAAATACATAATTAAACAACTGAAAATACGAAGTTCAACAAACATGATGGTATTGAAGGAAGGCGGTGAAAATACGATGAGCAACAAACTTCAAGGTAGTGAATAAAGACGGTGAAACTACAAAGTGCAACAACCGTGTGGTGATTGAAGGAAGACGAAGTGCAACAAACATTAAGATATTGAAGGATGACAGTGAAAATACGAAGTGCAACAAACTTGATGGTATTAAAGGAAGACGGTGAAAATACGAAGTGCAACAAACTTGATGGTATTTAAGGAAGACGGTGGGATTCACAAATGAAAACAACAAATTGCAACAATGGAAGAGCAAGTGATCAATTATGCGAAGGTCATCTGAGGTTTGGACATGAATCCATGCAGAGACAATAACAAACGTGCTCCTTCATATCTAAGCGGAAGACAACTTTTATGATCATTCAGGCAAATTTACACATTTACACATGCATTGTGGAATTACAATGTCTCCATAGATGACAACAGGTTTCACCTGTTGCTTAATAACACAAATACACATGTCTCCGGCATACACGAAAGATTTCCACAAAAACGAAGCAAACCTTAAATCGATACGCACTACAGGCGATGAAGCAACTCAAGTCGGTTTTATGACCGCTGGGTCTGGAGATTCGGTAGTGATATAACCAAAATAATACATGGTACCATGTGAAAACAATTAAAAAACCCATTGAAAGGTGATATTTCAGGTGCTGGCATCTGGATCGGCATTTAGACGACGTACACCGCGAACCATTCATGAGTGTGTACATGTATATAACAATGGGAATCACGATGGCAGTTATAACTTTTGAACTGTTTTGACAATGAAGACGTGAATGACGAGGAAATGAATGACACTACTGATGAGTGATGCTATGTAAGACCCTTAAAATGTACAAATCTTCTTCCACCTTCCTGAGATATATTGTCTGGAGTGGAGAGTCTTTTCCGCCTAATTCAGGTTCAAATTGTGCGGCCTATGTCGCATTCCTCTCCTTGCGGTGACATTTTTGGGGCCAACTGGAAACACAGCACACATTCTATTACAACAGAAGAATTTCCAGGAACAGTGGTAACACGAATCCCCACTATCAGGAACGCTAATGTCACGAATCCTTAATGTTAGGAAGTGTGGTGACATAAATGTCGATTGCCAGGAACTGTTGTGTCACGAATGCCCATTGTCACTGTCACGAACTTTCTTGTCACGAATCCTAATTTTCAGGCAAGGTGCTGCCACGTACCCCAATTATCAGAAAATAACGGCGTCACCATGGTCTAGAAGAGCTGCAACACAAATCTCATCTTCAGTGTCCAGAATCTTTGGGGTTTGTTGTACAAATCTCCTATGCCCAGGAACAAACTACTCTGTAAGACACTTCGGTCTTTTTCAAGTCTCACGACCTTTGCAACGCACTTGTGGATTTGACAGCTCCTGTAGTGGTTTAGAACATACAAGAGCATCCATGTACCGTCAGCACCTCCTCTCACAGCCAGCATTCGCACACCGAATCTCCATAAAATAAGGCATTCGGCAAGTCCTTCCGACGAATTCAACTGTGGCCGTGCTAGTTCAGATGTACAAGGATTGTAACCTAAAACGAGAATACAAGTAATATTATTATACACATTGGAGTTATTTTGTGGCATGTGAGTGAAAGCACGGAATAACACGTACTGATTTATTTACCTACCTATTTTTTCATCTATATATATATGAATGTCGTTTAAAGCTGAGCCCAAAAATATTCAACTTATACGACTACAGTCATAATTTGTTCTAAATGTTTGTGGCACATGTACCATTTCAGAAAAAAATACAACGATCTACCTTATAAATATGTATATACGGCGCGTGAATATGAAACTTTTGGAATCATAATTACTATTCCGTGTGGACAGTTTACTGTCATATGTATTTTAAAAACTAGAAGGCTATTAAATCGCGTGACTTACCGTTCCGGCTGTCGTCTAGCAGTGGTGTTCCTCTGCGGCCGAAGACAATTCGGAAAATCATAATCCGGATATGGAGTGTACGGCGGTGGAGGGTCCATGATGTCCGTCACCGGAACAGCCATATGCGCAGGCGCCAGACGCCGAGGCTGGGAGTTTATCCGGCTCTGGCGTCCCTGGATTCGGTTCGGATTGCCCGAAGTCGGGGCTGATCTCGGTGCTGTCGTAGCTGGGCGGGGTGGTACTGATGATGACGATGCTGATGACGACACAGCCTGTGCTGACGTGTTATCACGTGGTCTGGCTGCACGCGGGGGCTCGGGCAAATGTCGTCTGCTCTCAGCGGCTGGCTGCGCGTGACGTCCCGAATCACGTGGCTGAGCCCTTGCATCGTCTGGTCGAGGCCGGGGAAGAGAGTTGATGTGCTCCTGTGCCGGAGGTGCCGACGTTCCGGTGTGGTCGGCGGACGGGTTGGCTGAGCTCCGCCTGGGCGGGCTGCCAGGGTAAGGCGGAGGAGCGATGGGGTAAGTAACCGAGCTACAGCCGTCTCCTCCAGTGATGATACAGTGATGGTTCATTTGATCAAGGATGGACACAAAGCCTGGGTTCTGCAGACCTATTGTAGACACTGGTCTTTGACCGCGAGATGATCTGAAGACGGAAACACAACAACAGTGTTAAGCGAACCCTTGGACAGGTTGTGAATACGAAATCAACAACACTGTTAAATGAAGAATATGGTGGAAACCTCAAACCGTAGGTTATGTAGTGATAGGGGGTGTAAGTTGCTACTTTTTAATCATTTATGTGAATAGTTAGATTAAAACCTTAACTGAGGTAAACTGACAAGCGGTCGGATTTCACCTGTTACCTGTTCCGATTTGTTAACTAACACACTGTCATCGTTGCCTCGCTTTTGGCCTCATATAGCCTGAAAACCTGTCTCTCGCGGCGGCCAAGTTAGATTCAACGCGAGGTTAGCTGTATAAAATCACTTCCGGAAATCACCGCATGAGAAAAAAATTCAGGTCATTTAAGATCGAAAGCGACTTTCAGTGAGTAAAATCACCTCCGGTAATTGTCGCGTGAGACAGATTTATCAGATGTCATTGTGTCTGCGGACTTACGTGGCGTCGTCTCTGGAGTGTTCTTTCTTCTTGGCGCATATTATGGCGATGAGAAGACTGATGAGACAGAGTAGCATTGCGCCCCCTACGGACCAAATAATGATGACTTCTGTCGACAATGCACGTGTCCCCATGGCACCAAGTGAGGTTTGGATGACTGAAACAACAGAGAAAACAGTACAAGAACGGTTCTAAGACAGAGGACACAAAGGCGGTGGTTTTATTACAAAATCAATCTCCGTACTGGCGGTTATTTAAAAACCTCGAGCAAAAGGCCTAATAACATTTATATATGAGTGTGTACAGTGGCCTAGGGATGTGAACAGGCAAAACAGAAGGACAGGTTTCCAGGCATACAAATGTTGACACAGATTCAAAAAATGAAACAGATAAACTTTGAGATCAGCCCATCCGAAAAGATATGACAATTGATGACAAGAGGAAATAACAGACTGATAAGGGAGTGTTCATGCCGGCATAGGAAAGAACAGTGAAAGATACTATCAGAGGAATAGACAGAGAAACAGACAGAAAGAGATACAGACACACAGCCAGAGAAACTGACAAACGGACGGACAAGAAGGCAGACAGATCGTCATACAGACGGGCAGACAAACGCACAGGTAGACATAGACTTCGACAAGCACAGAGAGAAACAAGCCCAGCCACACGCATAAACAACGACCAAACGAGCGAACAGACAGTCAGACTGACAATCATACCAGGACATGGCGGAAGCGTATCGTTCCAATATCCGTCCTGGCGGCAGTGAAGCACTCGTCTGACAGTGTCGGGAGCGCCCGAAGTGGAGAATAACTGGTCACACGTCACGTGTACTACCGTTCCCAGGGTTCTGTTCGTGGTGCTGAACTGCAGTTTAGAGTCTGGGTGAGTCCAATTGCCAGCCAGGGGTGGACAGTTTTCTGTGAAAATAAAAAGAAAACCAAATAAAAAAATGACCATTGTTCTAGAAAACAGCCTTGTATCAGAGGGTTTGTCTTCCTGTCAACTGTTCATTTCATATATAATTTTTCTTACTCTCTGTACATGTACACATATATATGTGTATGTATATGTAAGAAGAGACAGGCAGACTGGAATAAGTCATTAGAGACCATAATTTTGGATGTTTCCTGATTCACCGTCTATTGTTACATAAACGTGACGGGAGGACATTTATCGATTCGGACTTTGTAAAAGTAAACGTGATGAAGCTCAACAGAGTCCATGCAAGCGGGTAAAAGACAAAAGAATCTGTTCTCAGGGCAAACAGATACAATAACCGGAAGTGCTACCAGGATATCAAGTAGCCATTAAAGTCACCAAGCACAATTGTCAGTAACCATGGCAACATCACGCATAAGACCATCTGCGCATGAAAACGGCCTCGGTCTTATACTGTGAAGTAATGATTCATACGGGTAGTTAAGAAGGCTGTGAAGACCCGAATATATCCTGATTGCCATCTTTCATGTCCATTAATTCTTTTGTCCTGTGCTTCGTCTCTCTGCTTGACCATGGTGATTTTCGGAAATAGCGGATAAACCTGGCACAAATGGCCGGAGGCTTTTCAGAGTAATCGATTATGACGGAAAGCATCATGGAGATGAATTCGATCAGAGATGGTAAACTAAATGGAATACAACTACTTTCTACAAGAGTAAGGAGCGAATATTTGTATACAGTCTGCGACAGTTTTGATTCTTTCGTCGTACGAAAATGATTGATTTCATTTCAACCCAATCGGAACCGTCGGAACGGAAATGTAATTGGGGAAGAATTATGAATATTCGAAATAACTGCTCAAAATTAAATTTCAGACACATCGGTTAATATGTTATTGATTTCAAACGAAATCAATGACACGAAAATGTACTGTAATGGTTAAAAGTTTACAACACTATTAGTGAAGTTCAGTTACCATGTTTGCAGCTTTGAGTCAAACATTTAGTCGGATAGCTGCCAAATGTTCGCTGTTTTATTCCATGTATTAAATTTAGCCGCCGTTGTATGATTAAAACATTATGGGGTGTACAGCATTGAATCCAAACCAAAGAATTAAATAAATAAATGAAACCAATGCAAGTTGTTTACTGAGTAAAAACAAACTTCATTTTGGATAAAACCGATAAAGGCAGTTGGAGGACTTCCAGCCTGTCTTTATTCGTCACTTTGGATGATTCATGTCTCGTTATTAAAAGAATGTAAATCGATTGAAGTTCCTTTGTCTAGGTTTGTGTGTAATTTTCTCGGCGTACGAAGGACCTATCGGCGGCTCCTGTGCTGCGGTGACGATCGGCAGAAGAGTAACAATAGCTGGGGTGATCAGGCATTCCTCACTGAGGCTGTATGGGCACAGGGCACAGAGGATTTTACTTTCCTGTGGGCAGACAACAAGACTTTGTTCGCCATTGTCGAAATTGTTCGGAGCTAATTAAGTCTCTGGTATATTCCTACTGTTCTGGTAAATTAAACTTTAGTTGAAAATCATGAAGTGCCAGAAGAAAACAGATGCACCAATCATAGTATGCAAATGATTTCTGATGGTTTCTTTAATCCGCTTGTCGCATCTTCGCGTATCTATTCAAGACAACTACAATTCGTCGTGAGATTCATAAATAATTCAAGAAGAACAGCCTTAGACAATTATAGCACAATGGAAAGAAGAGCAGGTTTGAGAGGCACGTGCACCTTAAATGTCAATTGTCATATTCAGAGTCCCGGATGTTATAGGCACGTGCGGCGCGGTCGTGTGAAAGCACTTCGTCGATTGGTCTGGTGTTGTCAAACGCACGCGCTCTACAAATAGGCGCGGACGATTGGTCGTATGAAGGTCATTCAGGAAAATGTCGATCACACACGAGGGATGTTTTCGGCTTCATATCTCATGCAGCGCAAGCGCACACACTGTACAACTCTCGTCAATAACACGATTACTACACGTTAATTAACTGCAGGTAATTTGCGAAACGTGTGCTCATTTACACGCAGGAGTTCCTTAGACACTGATTGATTGGACAGACATCTAAATCATTCCATTCCATCTGATGGACTCATTTTAGCACCGACAGATGCATCCCATTCCTATCTGTCTGAACATTATCCGGAAGGCAGTAGGACAGTTTTACTGCTGGCATGTGTGGGGTTGAAATGCCCCATTTTCTCTCTTCCGAACGTACGCTTAAAAATCTAATCCGTTAAACTGACTGAGTTTTGGATGAATAGACGATATATAACTATTTATAACTCGTTTTCGCGATGTATAATTACTTATAAAAAATATAATTAACTGTGCATGTTAGGCCTATGTATGATTTTTTGCTTGCCCAGTTCAGCGTACTTTTGTACGAAACATGATATAGCATTGCAGTGACACATTCTAGTTTAAAATAGTTCGGGAAAGAAACATAATACAGCTATATTGTGTTGCAGTAACAGTCTATTCTAGAATGGTTCACAAAAGAAACATAACATTGTGTTGCAGTAACACAGTCTATTCTAGAATGGCTGAGAAAAGAAACATAACATTGTGTTGCAGTGATACAGTCTATTCTAGAATGGTTGAGAAAAGAAACATAACATTGTGTTGCATTAATAATGTCTATTCTAGATTGGATCAGAAAATAAACATATCATTGTGTTGCAGTAACAAAGTCCATTCTAGAATGGTTGAGAAAAGGAACATGTTGTGTTGCAGTAATACAGTCTATTCCACACTGGCTCCGACAATAAACACAACATTATGTTGCAGTAACACAGTCTATTCCGCAATGTCTCACAAAATAAACACAACATTGTGTTGCAGTAATTGAGTCCATTCTGGAATGGTTCGGAAAATAAACATGACATAGTGAATATAATATCGTGTTAGATTTAACAAGTTAGTTTCTATAGAGTGTATCATAAACGTTTTTAGGGTAAATCATGCACCGCACTTCGCCATATACCTCACAAACCGTCTGACATAAAGCCGCAGTCGAAACAGCGTGGTAGTACGGTAACATGTTTCTCATAAAAGCAACTTCGTATTGATTATCATAAATATTATCCTAATGAAATGAAATTCTCATTAATTTCTCGTTAGATATACAGATTGCTCTGTCCGTTTCAGACGGTATGTGCGCGTGGCCATTGTGCTGTAACGCTGCGCCAACGCCGCCCTGTGTTTTTGACAAGCCGCGTTTGCCCAAGCGAGATACCAGCACGCGACCATCTTCGACAGTCTCCATGACAACGCCGCGCGGGATATGACTCGATCTAGGCGGTCTCTTGGAAACGACTGATATGGGCATTACCTAGACTATTGGGTTCCTGACATTCAGCCGGGACTTAATTTAAAAGCACCGGAAATGGACGGATGGGAGCGGACTGGCCATTTCTGGGAACAGCGTGTAGTTATTGGAACAACTCGAATTTGGGATTTATCAGACTATGGAGTTAACTTAACTCAGTCATTTTCCGGACGTATAAAATTACAAATCACATTACTCAATGGCGGGGTTATTTCCTTGATTAATTACTGCAAACACTGACAATTTAACGAGTTTCAAACCATAATCAAACACATACAGCGCTAAGTTGGCATGCCCACTTGCTAAAAATCATCCACATTAAAGAAGAATGCTCTTTGGCATTCTAAATAAACTCGTCTAAATCTAGATTAAGTGACATCAAATGCGAGGGTTCGTCAACGTTTACCCCCTCCCTCTATAACATACAGACCTAATAGGTCATACCGCTGTGCATATTTTCCTATATATTTATTCATAAATATGTATGTACCTTTAGTGCCGAAATAATGAAAGAATTGCCACAGGTTTAAGACAAATGCAGGAAGACTGTTGATGATTGCTTGTGACAAACTCTATTTACCGTCTCCATCACCTCCCATTAAGTGTTATATTTATTTGATTTATTGGATTAATGTTTTACGCCGTACTCAAAAATATTTCACTCATACGATGGGCGGCAGGCATTATGGCGGGGGTGGGGGTGGGTGGCGGGGAAAACCCCGACAAAACATTCGACCATCCGAACATTTCTGGCAGACCTGAGCTGCACTTGAACTAACAACGACCGCATTGGTGGGAGGCTTCTGGGTCATTGCGCTGCGCTAGGGTGCTAACCGACTGAACCACGGAGGGCCCCTTAAGTATTATAAAAACCCTGACCATTTGCCCCTACGTATATCTCCACTTCACGGTGCCACCATGACGTCGTTTAATCTGGTAGATAACCATCCTTTCAACGACAGCTTTAATAATAATTACACGTATTTCTCGTAAACACGTTCCCATGGCCCTACCCCTATCATCATTACTGCCTATTAATGACGGGGTCTGCTGGTCGGCTAGTGAAGGACAAAGAAACCATGCTGCATGAAGTGATATAAACAGAGGTATATTCAGAATTAGAAAAACACATGACCATCAGCAAAATAGCATTGTTCCCGAACAAAGGCTTGCTTGTTGGGCTACTTCTAAATACGCCTATGCCCTCATCATGGCGGACACTCAAAGTTAAATGTTAGTTTTTTCATATACTGGTGTGCGGCCAAAGTGAGTTCATATAACTGTGTGCCTGTATTAACGCATTATACATTATCCGTAAGTGTGGAAACTGATTTCAGATCTTCCTCCTCGTATGTATGCCTTGAAATTGTATCGTATATAATCTGATTGTATATTACTCCACCCCGTTGAGTGAATTTTTTTAAAAATTGCGGATGACGTATTTAGTACACGCGTTTAAAATAGAATCATACTGCTGTGAAATGACCGATATAATATTAACAGCTGTGCGTACTGTACTCCTCATGTTAACTTTATCATTAGAATCCAAGAATATGCGATATACTTGTTCAGATCTACACAGTTCCATCTCTATACATACATTCGGTTATTCAAATTCACATCAGCACAGTACACCAAAGTTGTATTTTAAGTGTAGTTCAATGTAAATCTTCAGTTGTATTATTCTATATTTTAAGTGTACCGTGTGATATTATAGTGTGTTACCGTGTGATATTGTAGTGTGTTACTGAATGTTTCAGATATACACAGATAACATGGATTTTAAATTTTATGCTGTGATATTTTAAATGTGAGCTGTGAAACTTTCAGAGAATGGCGTAATATTTTGTATGTATGGTGTAATGATATACTTTGCCACAGAAAACTGTGGGGGTCACAACAGGTTATAGATAAGTCTTTCATACGTGTAGGAAGTGTTCACTTAAATGTATTGGGTATTGCGATCTGAACTTGAAAACATCATTTCTGTCATTTTAGTACAGTGTATTCTAAAATTAAGTTTGGTATAAGTCTGGGGGAGTTTTGTCCTCCCACCGACGATAGTGCTTGTGCCAAAAGTGTCAAACGACGTTTGCATCAGTGGTGTGAAAATCTGTGTGTAGCTTTTGAGGATAAAGACGATGAAGCCCAAGATTTCACACTGAATCATGGCTTCACCTAACACATGTCATGATCAAGGATAATGCAAGATTACCCGGGACGATTCCCACTTAGCAAGTAATGACTGTGACTAAAATGTTACGCTTTACCAAAAAGAATATAAAATTGATAAATCTGAAATTTCTCTTAACCGTTGTGGACATTAACGCCGAGTATACTGTTGAGATATTAAGTATTTAATTAATACTGAAAAGTTCACAAATAAGGCTCAATTGCTAGAAGAATTTAAAAACTTAAATTTGATGCTATATCTAGAGTGTAGAAGAAATCCGATAGGGAATCTGTTCTCCGAGAAGTGAAGAGTTTAGAAAACTTTATTTTAAAATAGGATAACGGTTTCTGTAGGGATGGTGAGCAACCGAGTGTGGGAAAGTGGGAAGGGGGTGGGTAATGGTCTTAATGCAACTAGCCAGATGTAAACAGCACGGACAGTAAATGAACGCAAGCAAGCCCAGTAATTAACATTTGCATGAAAATTTGGTAAACAAAGCGAGGCTCAGAAGATATCCTTGTCTGATGCTAATTCAGGACGAGCATCGCTGGATGGAGCAAGTAGCTCCAGATGTCCACACGGGCTGTATGAATTATAAGGGAAGAGGAGTCTGCTTGGAGTGGGGACCGTTAGGAGGGACGGGGACGCTAGGGTGGGGTCCGTTAGTCGAGATCAAAGGGATTGTGCATTTCCGACGGAGGCCCGAGCCATCTGCGAGGAGTGAGAACACAGATGGGCTCTATTCTGTGGCCTATTCACGCCCGGTCATGTCTGGCCTAGTCTGGCCCCAAGGTCCTCTCTCAACCAAACCTAGCGTTACACAGCCACGCCGTTCCTCTCACCCACCCGCCTTGTCCCGGGCACCGATCACGTTTCAGAAACAACTGGGATTAAATCCGATTAAGAAGTTAATGGCGTACTGTGGTTATAATTACTTACAGAGTCCAGAGGTCAAGGCCCTAACAAAGAGACCGTTTCTAATTTAGTGTCCATGGGGGTACTGATATACAGATCCTCTGTGGCTGGAAATCACAACCTTAATTCTCCCGTCACAGATTTGTTTCGCATTAAAATTCACCTCCGCGTGGCTGTTCTTGGGGTAAGATTTTTGTTTCGAATCTAGCCAGACTGATATCTACATAATTATTGAAACAATAACACTTTGCAAGTATTTCAGTCAAATACGAAAACAAATGTATTAGTTATTTATATAATAAATGATTTTCTTTCTCATTAAAACAGCTTGTTAGCGAAATAAAAATCGCCAGATACACTGTACTTGGTTTGAGTAGCTACCCGCCCGGAAAAAATAGCATCTACGCATGCGCGACAAAGTTACAAAAAAAAAATATAATAATAAAGCTCTGGATATCGACAAAGATCAAAGGTGACACTAGTAACAAAAAATCGATGTTTTCTTGTCCATTAGATTAATTAAAACTCCACTGAGACCATGAACGATCGACACTGCATTGTAGGCACAACAGTTATACAGTTCTGTACTAATGAATAAATCGGGGCCTGTGTACGGCACAACTATCACGATTTACACATTGTCAAATCTTTTGGGAAAATTTGCCAAGGAATTCAAATAGAAATATATACATACTTTGTATTTATTTTTTAGTGCAGACAGAAGTACACTTTATGGGCATGTAAGTATGGTTCTAAACTGATACGGCAAAGTAGCATTTTCGCGCTATATCGCAAAATCATGACATCCTCATTACCTCGTGCGCCAGGGTAATGGTATATACACACATTTGTACGCCAGATACAAGCCTGTACATGGCTGTCAGTTCATAGTGTGTTGTCACGTCGAAGAAAATTGCCTGACTGAAGCACAGCTAAGCTATGAAAATCACACTGATATGCTCATTACGTCATACACCATGGAGGATGACGTCAAATATCCAGCGCTGTCAACATATCAGCTGGATTTCTGGACGCAAGGTAACATCCATGCAGCATTAGTACATGTACGTACTAATTCAGTTTGAAAACATATACATTCGTTCTTAAGTTCTGTGACGTGTACCGTACAACAAGCCCTAGGCAACATTCAAAAATGTATAAAATACGAACTGGAAAATGAGCGTGCTAAATCGAAAATGAAATTCTGATTTATGACAGAAATGAAAAGTTTAAGGAATACTGATTACATGTAGATATCGGTTAATACAGACGACTCAAAGTAAAATTGAAATTAAAGCACTTACCAAGCTTCATATTTGCCCGCCTTATAGTCCGAAATCCACGCACACAAGTATTCGTTTCCAACGGAAACGCAGAAGTTTGCTATCCAATTTTATAAATACACAATTTGTCTTTTCATATATTCATCTTTTTTAGGTGTCCTCAGCTAACTGTCACACAATGCAGACTTGATAATCGGCAGCATATGCAGTTTCCAGTAAGATCTCCTTTTTTTTCCTCAGCTCTTCCTGAATGCGTCTCTGTTGCTCTGTGACCGAAGTGAAAGTGATCTAGACCCGCAGGCTCCGTACCCTAGACCGTTATCACAGGCGCTTGATAAACTACATCACTTCATCGCACGCGCTCCTTTTGTTGTCATCGAGCAACACGCCGAACGCCCTCTAGCGGCAATTAGCGAAGCGTGAACTCAGCCGCGATGACTCAATGGCCGCCTTGAATGCAATGAGGCTCCAGTGGGTGAAACCATAATATCAATGAATGTGTATATATCTTTTGGCTACGATCGTTCTCTGTCATCGGCTTAGCCAGGGCAAAATATAAATGCTATTCTCTAAAATCTCTCAGTTTATTTTGGATATTGATCATGAATATCTAAACTAAATCTCCCAGGAAGAAGCCCAAGTCTGTTTTCATGCCCCGGCCCTGCGACCATGAAATCGATTTCTCCCCTCCTCGTGGGCCTCATTGTAGTCGTCTCGTAACAAGGGTGTAGATCGAGAGCGTTCAATGCCCCCCTCCCCTCCCGTCTCCTCCCTCCACCCCGTCTCCCGCCGGTCTCTAAACAGAACATGACCTATAAGTCAAGCCTGAATATAGTGCAAAAGTCATCTTTTGATTTATTTTCAGTGTTATTCCGTCAGAACTATATTTTTCATCTGAGAAGTCAGCAAGCTACAACTCACGAATGGGAGCAATGACAAGAGCGATAAAAGAAGACGACTGTAATAACAAAGAATTTAATAGCACTTGCTGAGGAGATGAATCATACTGAAATCATCTAGGCAATATTTTCTTTTCTTTCAAAAGCATTACCTGCGTTTTTATTTACACTGTTAAAGCATACAGTTTTTTTTCTTTTCTGTTCTCCACATATATCTACCCTCACACCCCTATAGAAGTACAAAACTTGGCAATAAATAGGTTATTTTATTTCAGATAAGGATTAGAATTCATTAATATAATACAATCGAGCGTTGTGTATCTTTTGATTTCCACTCAATCCAACTTTTCCCCATAATTCTGCACGTAGTCATGATGTGTTGGTCTCCATACACAGTACGTGAGCCTACGGCAAATTATAATCTTCCTTGTTCCAAGCACGAATTTGATTTCTTTAATTTAATTAACCCATTCGCTTGATACGATCCTTCCACTGAAACATAAACCAAACACAAGTATGAAGTTTTACACGGATTTGAGGTCATTCATTTTATTATTACCTCATCTTATATACTTATTTTGAGGACTGGATTCCTTTCTTTTATCCTGCTTATTTATTTTACTCTATACTTTATTTATTGATTTATTTATTTATTTATTTATTTATGTGATGGTTGCCTAACGCCATACCCAACATATTTTTACTTATATGATTGCCACAAATGTACAAATGCACACCATAATGATTGAAGACGAAAGGCCAGATGTGTGTCGTCGTTTCTTTTATGGTCAAAATAGCTGCCTTCATTCCATCTTCATATCGATTAAAAACGCTTCACGGAAACAATTAGACAACAAAGATTTTGACCTTCTTTCACGAAACTTTGCCATTGATTTTTTTCCAGACACGATTCTTAATACAGTGATGACATCGGCTTATATGGCGAAGTGACCTTTATATAATTATACCTGTCAAACTTCTTGAAGGTGGCGCTAGGGGACCCTGTACTGCTTTCGTGTATATTATAACCATATGGTGTTGAATCGTAGGACATATATACAAACATAACACTGTCAGACTACAGTGTAACACTCATCACAGCGGAACCGTAATATTCTAACACTGGGCGAGGTCAGTGGCATGCTGAAAGCATGTCATATAGGGCAGGTTAGATACATGAATACAGAAATATGTCTTCCAATATTGTCGACACACTAAAGCGCGATCACGAACATGTGAAAAGTCTTTTAGAAAGACGTTGAATGCCAATGATGAATTGATATCCCTAGTTTTAAAAACATGGGCTATGAGTTCACTCGTGTTGTTGCATGTTACGGCTTACAGTGTTATTGCGTGTTCTTGTGCTATCCGTACATCTGTTGCCCTAAAATCGCGGCCAGCTCATGCTGACTTCATCTCTGGCCGTACATGGGAAGATCCACCAGCAGCCTGCGAGTCGTGGGTTTCCCCCGAGATCTGCCCTGTTTCTTCCCGCCATAATACTGGCCGCTGTCGTATAAGTGAAATATTCTTGAGTTCGGTGTGCAGCACCAATGAAATAAATAAATAAAGCCGCGACGGCAAAAAGTGACTGCTCGATTCGAACAGGCGACCTCTTTGTTCGTGCGAGACATGGTCGCTGCCTATCTGCCCCTTAACCATCAGAGTTTGCGCGGTATCTTCCTATAAATTAGATCGTAGGTTAAGAGATAATAAATAGTGAGTATATATGTAACATATTATGTAGGACAAGCAAGTCAGATCACACCATTGTAACATATAGTATATTTCACTACGTGGGAAGGTGCGACAGCAACATGCGTATGATCGTGGGTTTTCCCCGAGATTTGCATTAACTGAAATAATCGCGAGCACGGCGTGTACTAACACCATTCAAATAAATAATGAACTATATTTAAGATACATCGGATATTACAGTTAATGTTAAAACACGTTGGGGAAAAAAAGGGTGAATATTGAATACCGTCATAACCTGAGGAGGTCATGATAATCGTCAAAACACACCAATAAAGAGCATGCGTTCTTCGTGACTTGCACGTGAATTTGTTTAGGTTGCATATCGAAACTTTTGTATTCAACACTCACAATCAGTCTCGGTATGTGCAATTGAGTAATTAAATTTCCTGTTAAATTTCCCCAAGTTCATCGTTTCCGGCATCAGAGATCTCAGTGTTATTCAGTTATTCACTTCAATGGATATTAATGTCGCGCTGACTTACAGGAGCGTGGCTAGCATTATGGTGGAAGGAAACCGATCAGAGCCCGTAGAAAATCCGCGACCATCCGCAAGTTGCTGAAAAACCTTCCCACGTATGCCTGGACAGCGTTACTGAAAACAAAAGATTACCTAAGTAAATATATTAAACATTTATAGTTGTGGCTCCTCCCTATGTGGGACACCTACGTTTTGGAATAGTAAATATTTGAGGGTAAGTAATGGCGTAATTACATGGGCCTCTGTTGTACTTCCGTGTATTGGGTTTCATCGACTTGGGGTCTGATACATTTATTTACTTATTTGATTGGTGTTTTAAGCCACACTCAAGAATATTCCGCACACACTGCGGTGGCCAGCATTATGGTGGAATGAAACTGGGTAGAGCCTGGCGAACACCCACGACTATCGACAGGCTCCTGGCAGACGTTTCTACGTACGACCGAAGGGGAACCAGTTTGAGCTGGACTTGAGCTCACAGCGACCGTGTTAATCAAAGGCTCCTGGGTTATTGTGCAGCGATAGCACGAGGAGCTGATATAAACTCGGTATCATTTCAGCACAGTCTTAAACTAGGGCACCAAGAGTACTGGTATGAATCGTGAAATCATGAAATGAATAACATGAAATTTGCTTTGATAAGTAGTTCAATTCTAAAGAATTGCTCTGCAATTTACAGAGCAATTGTTTCGAGTTGAAACTGTCAGAATGCCCAAAAACAATTCCGATTACCATTTACCTTTCAATCAATTGCTACTGTAAAAAACTCTGTTAAAGTGAACAGAAAATACATGCATATTATCTGAGGGACGCTCTAATTTATTCTTTTAGTGCTTCAGATTATTCTGTCTGTAGCAATTTATTTTGTTATCTACAGCACATGTATTCTGTTGATTCCGTATTAAGGTTACATTACGCTCAGTAGGACGGTAATTACGTTATAATAACGCGATGCATTCAGACGTCGGACTTCTTGTTAAAATTACAATTTTGGTGAGTGTATTATCACGGGAATTGGACATTCTTTGCCTGTTGAATGCACATGCCTTCAATAAATAAACAATAGTAATGGGATGTACCACAATCACTCGCTACAGAGGATGCCCATATTCTGGTTGCTCTATTGTGGTTAGAACGGCAGTGTATGGCCATTTGGAGGTGGGGGTGGGGCGGTAAAGTAAGTAGGGATATGTGATCAACTGATCAAGGTTTATCGGATTTCCATACAATGAGGTAAAAAAAAATGTATACGGGGCGGGGTATTTATCGGAGAGGAGTCATAGGGCGGGAATCACATTGTACAAGTTGCTGTATATGTCAACCTTAGTGATCACGTTAAAGAAGATTAACGAGGATTAACGCATTATTTGAAAAGAGATGAAGGCCAATGTCGTGGAGCTGTAGTGATGGAGTGTGTATTAGTGATGTGGTGATCTCTACGCCACATCAGACGAACAAACTTGGCGAATGTATGTGGAACGTTTCCGGCTCCTATGATGGTAGACCTAAGCTAGTGCCACACGTGAAACTGAAATCTTTCCTATTTTCAGAAGTTTACTCAGCAGAATAGCAAACAGATCAAGAGGTTTCTGTTTTAGAGGTCCGCGCAGGCCAAACTGATTTCTAAAACAGAGTTGAACAGAACCCCCGTCCCCCATGAGCCAAAGAAGGCACACATATGTAAAGAAACTTTGATAGATTAATGTAAAAAGAGTCAGTAAACTGTTTTCAATATTAATGACGCCAGAAAAACGCAAGGAATACTCCCGACGCGTGAATTTAAAATCAGCTTCCAAATCCTTTAGTTTGTTTCACGAGATGTTGTCAATCACAGATTTTATTTCCCGGTTGCGTCTGTCCAGCAGTACATGTCAAATATAAAACACTTGAGTAAAGACCGTTGTTTTGGATCAACCCCTCTGGTGTTTAATGAAGTACATGTGGGAGTTCATCAGCAGTTGCATAGATCATTAGTGGTGGCCGTCAAGCTTTATAAAACGTGTTATTCGAGCGGAAAACGTGCTTAAGTGTGCCCTGTATATATATATTTGCTACACGCACCAAAAGAAAACTAAATTATGAAAAAACAAAATGGTGGGAGATTTAGTGAAATCGGTTAATTTTCATCGAAGCAACTAGATCGAGTAAAGGCAGGCGGTTTTCATGAAATAGAAACCCTCGCTTTCCACACGTGCTTTTCCTGATATACGTGTAAAAGCCGTACAGTATTTATATCTTTATATATGATACATTTGACGGAGCCAGCCGTTTGTTACAAGTCATGGGTCGAGCCCCCATGTGGCCTGAGAAAGGCATCTGGGTTCTGACTTGTTCGTCTGGTAGAAACTTTATCTTGTCTCCGCCCTACAGCTTTTTTTTCCCCAAGGCTCATGTGTGGTCACGTTGGCTTAGCTGAGATGTTTGACGTCTATATAACAGGTAGTTAACCTTTCAGGTGGGCGGATGTGCTAGTTAAGAGGGGAGAAGAGGGGCGCATGATGTGAAAACAGCTTTGTTTAATCAACGTTGTGAAATCAGCAAAAAGGGAGAGAGGTGGACGTCGGGGAGGTGTGTGGGGGGGTGGGGTGGTAGGGAGGGGTGGGGTTTAAGTGAGGTGGAGGGGGTAGAGGCTGTGGGGACCGATTTCGAAAAGTAAAAAGTTTCTATTGTTTCTAATATTAAAGTGAACAAGTAACTTAATAATTAATAAATAAACTTGGTAAATTATACTGAATACTGAACCATGTTATTTGATGCCAATGACATTTAGTTTTCTTATTTTCATCTTTGCAAAATTAACACCAAAAAGTAACGTTCTCAGGAGTAATGTGTGCTAATGAATATAATCCAGTTATTGCAACTTCAAACCCAATACCTGGAGAGGCTTGTGATATCATTGACGTTGTTGCCAAAACTGTTTTATAACGGCCAACACATAAATTCATCTTTTAAAGGCCTTTAATTTCAGTCAAAATATATACATATGCTCTCTAAACACGACTGTGTACCACAGATACACACACCGTAACAAAATTGGACATCTAAATGCCATTGTGCACTGGAGGTACACAGCCATGTGTACCACCAAAACGCAGACTTTTTCCCCATGTACACAATTTGTACATCTCTAGTACACAAAGTCTGTAGATGTTCAATTTTGTTGAAGTGCACACTTGTGCTGCATACTCGTTTTTAGACCGTAGGGTTGCCATGAAGTAAATACTTCTGTTAAATGCCCACCTTTGAAATCTGTTTTGTTCAAAAGTGGGTAATTAATATAAATGCACTGTCATTAATTGCCAGGTACGAAAGTCGAAAGGTCAGAATGTTCTTAATCATAAAATAATAAGCAGCGGAATAACATTTAACCTGGACGCCATTGTCACAAGCGGACGTTCAGTGTGGGCATCAGTGTCACCAATATGTTGTAACTATGCTCTTGACTTTGGGGAAAGTCAATAAGTCAGTACTTATTCCGTCAACACATAAACGTATGTTAACAAATCAGAAATAAAGAATAAATTAATTAAAGCATTGGTCAATGTCAGAATGAACTTTGCAGAATAAGTGGGGAATTTTTGCAGGTAGGCCTAATTCATCCGAGGCATCCATGACATTAACGTCCTGTTGGCTTCAAGTTGGTACAGAAAAGTTTACCTTGTACAAAGCTCCCCCAAACCATCCCACCTTCACTGCCCCCCATCCCTACTCGTCTCCTAAAGCACATATGCCTTGGCTCATCGCTCGGTGATCTCGTGCGGTTCTATGTACCAAAGATGCCCAAATGGACATCTGGAACTTGATAAACCGTCTGTAACTCCCGGAATATCCCACTGTGAGGTTTTCACAAGGCGTTTGAGTTGAGCAACTCTCTGCACATCAGTCTTAAGCCGCACTCGCATAACAACGACAAACGTAAGATCGTCAAGTTAATTGGGGTAACTTTTCTCATCTATTTTGTAATGCTGTTCATTCGATCAGCTACACAATGTAGGTCTCATTCGATCTATGCAGCAAAGAAGACGAATAGAAAAACAGGAATGTTAACAAAAAAAAAAGAACAGTCAGCTCAAACTGTACAGGTTATATAAAACTACCTTTGTGTATTTCTATTTACATGTCTTTTTTTTCTGTCTGAAGTAACACATGTAAACTGAATGCTTGTATTTCAAACTTGCCTTATAACCAAAGTTTGCAAGTTTATGTTCAGTTACGTGACAAACTTCATATCACACGAAACATTGTGTTGATATAACTCGCTTACGTGTATGGGTACATATTACCCTGAACAATTCCACGATCTTCTCCGCTGATGCTCTTCTATTTTACGCAACTCACTACTGATTTATTTATTTATTCATTTATTTATTTCATTAGTGTCATACGCCGTACTCAAGAATATTTCACTTATACGATTTATAATGGTATTATGGTGGGAGGAAAGAGGGCAGAGCCCGGTGGAAACCGACGACCATCCGCAGGTTTTTTGGCGGACCTTCCCACGTACGGCCGGAGAGGAATCCAAAATGAGCTGGACTTGAACTCACAGCGACCCCATTTGCCCACTCACTACGGTTGCTCTTAGGAAACCACGTCATACTTAAAATATGGCCATTAATGCTACAAAAAAATGACATTCTCATATAAGAAATGATTAAAAAAAAGAGAAAGCGAACCAACGTAGTTTAACGTCTCACACGGCATTATTTCTGCCGTATCATGCGGTATTCTCCTGATATCTGTCGCCTGTCGCTTTTGAAGACGCATGAATGTCAGAACACAAAAGGGAATGATCATTAATTAATTCCTAAGATACTGTTGATAGGGACGGATGGGGAAAGACGGGTGCTGGGTCTTCATCAGGTTTCTTTTTCAGTCAGTTGAATTGCACTTAATTTTGCTTAGAAGACAAGGTCGAGTATTACTATTATAAGAAATAGGTATCTCGGTCATTTGCTTGATGAAGGCGATATCAGTTTTGAAAATTGTTTTAGACCAAAAAAGATATAGGGATTACTATGTCAGTCAATGACCTCTATACAAGCAGACAGGGATCCCGTTATAGGAAGTCGGTCATTTCACACTACCGGTGGATACTGCGGGCAGGTTACGTCCAGCTGTTGCCCGAGCGGTCATCAGCTGTCTCTGTCCCATATAGACAGCTAATTTTTGTCAGGACAATGGCTCGCTCCAACCATCCCAGACAGAACACCAACGACACCAGCGTGAAATCACGCGGTACTGCTTTACCTCCTGCTGTGATTCGACCATCCAGGTTTCAATTATAGCCTGGGTATACCAAACATATCATATTTATCATAAGGCGTGCAGTACTACAAGTATTGGCGGATCCATATACTGTGCGGCTATTATGATGGCTCACAAGGGTCACAGAAAGCCTCTAGTAATACCAAAGGCGATGAAGCGAAGGAACGAAGTTGCGATAGAAACAACACGTTTGCCGTTTTGCATCGCAACTTTGCCCCTTCGTTTCAGCGACCTTGGTGTTACTGGAGGCATACTGTGGCCCATCATACTGTATAAACTTTGGCCAGAAATACATGTACTTAAGATGGTAAAGGCGCCCTATGACCCGGAACCCTCTCATCCCAATCCCCGAACTTCCAATGTACAGTATTTATGAGGCCAACACGATTTGCAGCCTCTAAAATAGAAAGAAAGTTCGTCTGTCTCTCCCAACCTAATTTCAAAAGCCTTTTTAAGAGCTAAAGGAACCTGAATAGTTCAAATCCGTTATACAGAAATATATTCTGAACAAGTCGAGCAGATCTATGGACAATTCTGTAAATAAATTACCATAAATTCTCCTATGTCTCCAGTAGTATTGGCTAAATATTTTTTCCCGTGTGGGATATTATGTTGTCCGCAAGAGGCCTCATCTCGTCCCTACGAAGAGAGCTTTTTGGGGGTTTTCAAATGTCCGTTTCACCGCACCACAGTTAATCTGTGTGTTTGATTTGGGTTTGGCTCTGCTTTGAACGTCATTTCCGTCATATCACGACAGTGCCGTCTTGCAACAGACCCGATCATGGCGACATATTTATTGTGATATCTGACTGACTATCCATGCCGAAGACGCCATGCGTGACACTCCACCCTGTCACATCTCACTGACACTTGCCCCATTTTTCTGATGCTGAACGCCAATCCAAGTAGTATTACGACACCGATGTTTTGGTCTTAGATATATCTCGCTTCGGGACTGAACTCCGCGGATCAACCTTTTACGACGGGGGCGTAGTAAACAGATATACATTGTTAAATTTATTCGTTTGATTATTTGATTGATGTTTTACAGCGTACTCAAGCATTGTGGTGGGGGCAGTTTAAACTTAGAGGCAAATCTATGGTCATATGCCTCGTTGCCGTATGTCGGGGATCAGGCCTGGTTACATAATGGGAACTAGCATATAAACAGTGGTGAAATATCACACTTTCTCCGTATCCTGTTGGTAGAACGGTACTCGTGTCTCTACACTGATATGCGCTGAATACTCTTTTGACCTGCTTTTCCCTGAAATCTATGTTTGTCTCTCGTGCAGAACGTTTAGCGTACAACAGGGCATCTTCGAACGAATGCTCATTGGGGGCAGCCAATTTGAATACTAATGACATTACGTCAGAAATTATTTGTAAAACCGAGAGAATTTAACAAGTTCAAAATTAATACTGCTCGAGAGATTTGGCCAGTTTTTCCCTATTCGTATTTTAAATATTTCCATCTATATTTAGATTGAAAGTATCATCGAGCCCACTTTTGGAGGGAAGATGACCATTCAATACACACAAGTCTAGATTCAGCCATTGTCGACGGAAACACGAATATGGGCGAGGTAGGTCACGATTGGTGGTGGGAGAAAAACCGACGACCATTCGCAGGTTAATGACAGATCTTTTCACGTTCGGCCGGATAGAAATACACTGTTAAAGATATCATGGCGTGTACTCATATAGCAATCATAGACCAAACGAGCAATAACACAAAAATGATGCAATTTTCGTTTGAGAAGAGGTAAACTATTACGCATAAAAATGACTCTAAATATTTTTCGACTTTACTTTTGGGGACAAAGACATTGAAAACAATGTTTTGTTTATTTGGTTGTCCTTGTGAGTTTTACACTTATATGGCAGCGGAAAGGTTTGTAGGTGGATGATATATATATATATTTATTTATTTATTTATTTATTCATTTTGATCGGTGAATATTGCCACGTAAGACCGGAGAGGAAGCCAGCATGAACGCGACTTGAACTCACAACGATCGCATTGGTGGGAGGCTTCTGGGTCATTGCACTGCGCCATTGCGCTAACCGACTGAGCCACGGAGGTCCCGCGTGGATGATATAAAGACCGCCCGGAGTAAGCCATCGACCATCGCCAGGTATATATCCGAGAGGGTACACGTCATAGGCAGACATGATCAGCATATAGGGGTGACTTGTGTTTCACTGTTCTCGTGTATGTTATTGAATTGGCGTGGTAATTGGTGGCATTATTAGTATACAACATGCCCCAACAGCTGTCTGTGTATGTGTGTGTGTGTGTCTAAACGGGGTCATCGAGGCTGTAGTGAGAAAATTCGGGTTATTATCAGGCCACATCGGTCGATTGTACAAAGCCTTTAGTTCGTATGATTTAAATCTTTTAGATATTAAATCTAATTTTAACATTTAACATCTTTATAAAATCTGTAAATTCCACCTATAACATATTCGATTTCCTGTCAATAGCGTATGCATTAAGAGTTGTAATACAGGCGTACGTCAAACTTAACCGATATTGTAATCTACAAAGAAGAAATTTGAAGAAGACGATCCCCAAAATGTATTGCAATTTTATTCATTTTTAAGTGCCATGAAAATGACAACATGGTCATTCATTGTGAGCGTTTCACAAAAGTAGTTTTCTGGAAAATAAAAAATCCAAAAGAAAGAACTCATTTGTTCCATGACAGTGTTTATTTCAGTATATGTATGTTGAACATATTTTAATGCGCGAGTTACAATTAAGCTGGACTCGGGATCCCATTGGTTGAATGCTCCAATGTGTTTTCATGTGAGTGATTGTTTTTTTTCAATGTGACGAGAATACAGGATTTTCAATAATTCTAAGCCAGTGATATTTAATAAGTTGCAGTTAGCTTCAGTGTATTTAATTAAAAAAATTCTGCTTAATCTATGGTACATAGGGCCAGTGAGTTGCTAATGTTTATATATATACATTGCTTAAAGGGAAAGACATGGTAAAACGAACTTATGTTGATTGAAACGACCATTAAGAATTGTATCTGGAAATACCTTCATTGATTTTTTTAGATCTTATTTTTTTAACCAAAATAAACGCAGTCAAATGTTTTGATTGTATGCTGGGTTTTATGCACCATATTGATAACTTGGTTCACCAATGACGTCATGGTCCTAAAGCTGAAATTTAATGTCATATTAGCGTTTTCATACAAAGGCAAACATTAGAGAATTACTTTTCACAAGACGTGTACATAAAAATGTGCATAGAATTGTGTGACGTCATTAGTGAACCGCTTTATCTATATGGAAAAACATTCGGTGAAAGTATTTTCAGCTACAGTTTTTAATGATCTTTTCAATCATCATAAGTACATTTTTACCGGGTATTTCGCTATAAAACAGGTAGAAACAACCCTAACTGAGGTAAATAGACAGGTAAATTGGTTAAGCCTGGCCATTTTCCAACCAGGGTATTGTAACTGTTCTGGTTTTGTTTTCCCAACTGTAATCTTCTATATTGCATTCCCGCATTAACCAGGATTGTGCTGTTATAGGCACTAAGCATCCTCGAAACTGTATAACCCCTCATGTACGATGTAGGCCTATGTGGCACAAGACAGGCGCGTTCTTCGGCTGGAATAGATTGACTGCTTGGAGGAAAACTTGACTGCCTGAAATAAATCGCCGAACTTCGCCGAGTATTAGATAATTAAAACTCGTTATCCGCTTGATAAAAAAAACACATGGCACAGCTCATTGGTTAAGGGCCTGATTGTTGCATCAGAAGTAGATTGTCTGCTTCTTGATCACCAGTTTTTTTCACTTGTCTTCCGTTCTTTGTGTTTGTTAAATGACCAAAATAGATTAGGAGCCAATAAACTGTCAGAGAATTGCCTTATTGATTTATAATCAGGATTCCAAAGAATATGTTTCTCTGAAAATGCCAAAATCTTAACTCGGCTGTGTTGTTGGATGACTTGTCCAGGGGAGATAACTCGCCAAACTGCAATATGAAATACTTCGGAAGCATTTGTCTCCACTTGGTAACAACCACAAGAACGCCATACTGAATTCACAGCTATGTTTGCCAGTGTAATAAATATCTAACGTTTGACACCAAAAATAGCAGTGAAAACAGCTACAGGTTGTCTAGTTCCGAAAAAACTCGCACTATCGCGTCACCCTGGTGTTCGCCAGACCGTAACGGGTCAAACAAGAAGTTCCGGACTGCCCCATAGCTTTGACATAAAGAATCTTGAGTTTATCACCCTCCCTCTTATTTCACTTATACGACGGCGCCCAGCGTTATGGTTGGAGGAAACTGGGCAGATCCCCAGGGGAAACCCACGACCATCCGCAGGCTGCTGGCAGACCTTTCCACGTAGGACGGGAGAGGAAGCCAGCATGAGCTTGTCTTGAACTCACAACGACCGCATTGATGAGAGGCTCCTGGGTCATGTATCCAACTGAGCCACGGAGGCCACATCATGAAGATGTCTTTTTCCACATCCCACGGCAGTAATATTCTTTAGCAGCGAGTTCTTCTTTCTGTAGAAGGCCAGGAGGAAGCCGGGGGATGGTCTTATTTAAGCGAGAAATAAAATTAGAAACAGAGTGCCAAAGACGAATGGAAAGGAGAAAATGGACAGAAGTACAAGGCTGGATTCTGCAAAATATTCTGCAGCATGCAGGCTGGCAATCAAGGAGAAGAAAGTGGGTTAGAGCGAAAGGGCGGGGAAAAACCACGAATAGTTCACACATGCAGTTAGACTAAGCGTTATTTCGCGACTTGCCAGACAGTTCTGTAAATCAGCATTCGCAGAGCTGCTTTTCACCAGCTGTTGTAATTTTACTTTAACCATCGTGCTGTTGCAAGTAAGTAATGAAAAATGTGTATGAAAGTTTTCTAAAATATGCTTGTCTCCTGATGAAAAACAGACGTGGCAGAGAATAGCTTTGTGCGCAAGTAAGATTATAGTAAAAGCCAGTCAACGTTCACCGGCGCACGTCATATGCACGGTGTAGTGAATTCGGAGCTTTTCAACGGCTGAGCCACAAAACTGTTCGCTGGACGCCTTGCCAGTAACGTGAAACAAACGAGACAGTGCAAGACTACAATCGTGCAGGCGAGAGTTGGATTCAGACTCGGGATCTCACCAGTCAGCGCCCATGCAGTGATCTGAACTGATGCAGGCCAGGTTTCAGTCAGCGGTGGCTCATGTGTGCCATATCCAAGGTTAGAAACACAAAGTTACGTCATGAGTAATTTTTGTGACAAATACACCCAGCTTCCGGGATCTTAGGTTTCGCTGGTCTTACACGTTGTTCTAATGGCCACCGTCAAAAGATTCCCTACACGCGTTTTTTGGTGGCAGGAATTCATTTTCATTTGAATACCACGCGTAACCATACAAAAAACATGAGCGAAAGTAATCTATGTTAACAGAGAAACTAGAGCGCCATTTTCATTAGATTGTCGTCGTTGCATCCATCCTGACCAATCGCCAGTCTTGCAAGAGAGCACCCTTCAAATTGAAAATTATTGAGGATTTGACAGGATTCGTTCGAAGTGGAATGAAAATGGAACAAGAGGACCACGTAAAATTATAGGGTCGCCTTCTCAACAAAACTCAGCAGGGATGATTACACGTAGATGACAAAGCATTCATGCGTTATTGCAGGAAGTAGTGATTCAAAGTCGTGAGTGCAAAATACGAAACTTTTATTTATGCGTTAATAACAATTGCATATACATGCGTATACATATTTGAATTAGTTATTTTATGCACAGAAAGAGCAGTTTGTCGTATATAATAGATAATAATAGATAATACGACAACACTATTAATAAATTCTCTGGGTGAATATATATCACATATAAATGTAAAATTATGTCATTGAAAAACTTCTTCCAAATACGCATTTCCCAATAACGTCTTCTGTATGTGTGCATACCCCAATATTTGGGATATATTAAGAGTCAAACAATCATATTCCTAAAATCATACTTCATAGATCATTCCAATAGGATTGAAAGGATTTTCACGTTACACATGTAAAGCCAATATGAGCCTAGAGATCATTGTGACGTAATTGGAACGGCTCTTCCAGGAACCATTTGTGAGGGGTTCTTTCGGGATGGTTCCTCCAGAAACTTTGTTACTGTGAAGTGACCACGTCGATCCCTCAATAGACTCTTAATGCTTTCGACATATTCTAATTTTAGATACATGTACATTTTCAAGTTTTCAGCCACACACTTTCCCCAAACTACATATCCGTCATTTTCGTTTTGTTTTTATTTTATAGTTCCATTAACTGAGATCGGTATTGCTGCAGTCTTTAACTTTTAGCACTGGATGGATATCCACACCAGCAAATTGTATTTAAACAAATTTGCATACAATAATAATTACCAGTCCCTACCCATTTCTCCCACCCACCCTCTTTCTCCCTAAAATAAAACAAAAAGTGATACATTTCGCTCTATGCGAGAAATATATGCATATATATTCCCATAGTTTTTTTACAATATTGCATCTACTCATACAAAAACCCCCATCATATATCATTAACAGTGGCAATTAGCAATGGTAATTAGCAATATCTTCCCGTGGCACACTAACATCTTATGTACTAATGTTTATGTTTCAGTTTTAACATTCAGTTAGACCTGTCCCTTTATCTAACTCTGTATAACAGACCTGAGCTAAGGTTATTGTATCTACCCTGTAAAGGTATGCGTGCAACATTTGTTTCCATGGTAATTACGTGATCAGCGTAGTAGTAGTGGCCATAGGAATAAAGGAGGCTTTTCTTGCTAATAATAGAATTCTACATTTACAGGCAAATTTGTTGAAATACTTTTTAGTTCATTATTTATTAGTGGACAAGTCATTCACCTATTGTAGTTAAAGCCGCAGTTATCACATGTGCCTTATAGCCATTATCATTACATCAGTCACATATGTCTTATCCATTATCATTACCTCAGTCCTAGATATATTAACCATTATCATTACTTCAGCCATGTATGTCTGTTTATATGTTAAAGCAACGGACACAACTTTAATGACATTGGCGTTATTTCTGAGAATTTACTATCTCCGAGACTGCTTACACAGAGATATCAGATATAGCAGTAAAACACAATGAGTATAAAAACACTTTGTTCACGTGTTGGTGATGATTATCTGGTAACAATGATATTTTTTTTAACGGGTACATTTAGATGGGTATTGAGAAAAAGAAGCTGAATGTTCTACTTACCTCCCTTTCATGGAGATCTTTTATTTAGTATGACAGTTTAAAAACATGGGACAAGGCAGTTTGGCGGTTTTTTATCTGCCGTTAGCATAGGAAAATATCCCTACTTAAATATAGATGTAGGGAGTTCTAGTATTTTGCGAAGATATGTAAGGACTGGTATTTTGTATTTAACGTATTACTTTCTTACGTCTCTCATAATACGTTGCACACAGTTGACCAGGAATGCTTGCATTCCTCGCAGTTCAAAACTTTCCGAGTCTAGTGACATCTTGTCCTGCTATATAAAACACGCCTGTGTTACTGTACATGTATTGTAACGCTGAGCAAACAGAAGCTAGTGCGGCGTGAAATATTTTTATACTCTATGTCACATAAAAAAGCCCTTCCTTATTATCTTGAATATCTGCCGGTTCGTATACAAAAAAAGTTTGAAGTAGGCATTTGAATGAGTCCTCAATAACGAAGGTACTAAACTTACCTCCCAACACTGGTCGCGAAACACTTTACCAGGCGAACACACAAAGGGGTATAGTGAATCTCCGCCCAAGCGAAGCAACGCCCTACATGATCAGCCCGTCTTCTCATTTTACACGGCAGCAATGTGGCGAACCCTGTAAAAGTGGGTCTCCTAGGATCAGACAAAAGCGTCTGCGGTACTTATATAGGTATACATATATACAACACAGTCTATAGACTCGTAAGCTCTATGTATAAGAATTAATATTTCGGCACACCCATGTGCATGTATAGACATTTGCTTTAGGCACTTGCGCCATACCCGCATATACAGACCTGTCCTAGTTGTTGAATGGCGATTCGTCTCAACTATATATAGTATGACAAGATTTCATGTATGAAAACAAAATATTCATGTTCGATGACAATTTCGCAAATCTCAGTCCTCCAATGTACGCCTAAGCGGTTTATGCGCATGCGGGCTAAAGCTGCAATTTCTCTCTGTTAAAATGACCCGCCATTTTGTTTCTATTGACGAGACCTTTTCCGTCTCCGCTAAACGGCGGAACTTTAGCTTGTCCCATTTTTAAAGCCTTTTTCATGACCCGACCCGGGGATGATCCTTCCAACCTCGAGGCCGACGTTCTAACCTACATGTACTATGTCGTTGACATAATACATGTAGGTAGTACATGTTTGTGAATGTACCACCTACAAAACTCATTTTTGGGCCAAAATCAGAGATTTTAGATAGCTGGGCATGGATCAAAGATGTTCGAGGACATATTTTGGACGGCTGTGACCATATTTGACATGAATCTCTTCCATATTTTAAATTTATCTTGAGTTTGGAAATGTTAAACCTTCGGGCGAAGAAGGCTGAACCAAAATTTGTCCTGAACACAAGACATTTTCCCCTGACAACTACAGCACTATTACACCCCCTTACAGGGAAAGACCTCGTAAAAATGACCTTAGGGCGAGTCAAAAAGGCCATTAAAGACTGTATCTGAAAATACCGTCCCCAAACTTTTTAGATATTTTTTCGCAAAAAAACGCAGTCAAATCTTTTGATTGTACGGTGGGTTTTATGGACCATACTGACTATGTGGTTCACCGCTGACGTCACGTTATATTAGCGTTTCCATTCAAACGCAAATGTTACAGGAATGCTCTTCACAACAACAATATTAAGAGGTGAACATAAAGGTGTATAAAAGTTGTGTGACGTCACTGGTGAACCACATTATCAATATGGCCCATAAAACCCATCATACTGTCAAAAAATTTGACGGCGTTTATTTTGGTGAAGAAAATCAGTGAAGTTATTTTCAGATACAGTTTTTAATGGTCTCTTCACTCACTCTAGGTTCATTTTGCGAGGTCTTCCAATTTAAAGCATTCTAGAGCAACGAAAATTCTGTCTGAGACAAAAATAGATACGAGGTGTCCTCGTGAAAACATTGCCACCAAATGGCGGAGATGAACGACTATCATTTGCTGACAACGGCAACTGCAATGACTCCTGTGTGAATTTTATGCACAGTGCAGCTTAGAAACGCATCCAATTCATCGAAGGCGTTTCTTTATCGGAAGGGTAAATCAAAATCCTCCTTAATCACATCCAAAGTCTATCGGTAGAGCGTCGTCTTAATCAAGGCCGTGTGGGACGCACTGCTTTGTAGATATATAAAAAATGGTACTTTGCAAAATAAAGGTGAATCCGATGTGTGCCAATGTCTGTGTCATCAAACGTCAAATGTCCTGTGAACGGAATCGTTCATGCGATGTCACAACATGACGTCATGACCATGACGTGCCACCCGTCAATCGGGATCTAGACGCGTCGTCATTGCATTCTCCACTGGTCCACAGAACTCAGACGTCAGTCATCTAAATCAACCGTCGTTATTTGTTCCTCAGGTTCCAGGGCAGGATTGTCCCGCCCACTTCGATCGCTCTGCCCACTACGCCCACTACGCCCGCTCAGAACGCTTTGCTCCACGTCATCTTCTGCCAGTTCGGGCTCCTTTGGCCGGTGTCGCTCGGCGTGCACCTTGAGGTATCTCTTGCCGCTGCGGGTGGACTGGGACCCCACCTCGGACCCCAGAAGGACCCCCGGGCGGTTCCTAGCCGGCCGACCCATCGTATCTACGGCATTAGACTCTTCTGGATACTGCAGGTAGTCCACTTGCGGGTCATACAGCGGGTTTGGATCCGTGGTCACTGACGTCATATCCTCGTGGTAATCCATCACACTGCGCATGGCGGAACTGGCTAGGTTCTGGTCATCCGGTATCGGGTAGTACCAGAACGGTCCGTAGCTGTGCGAGTAGGCGGGCTTCGGAAGCACGATCATCGAGTGGCGCGTGAACGTGGTAGAAGATGTCCGCACGGAAACGTCCGAAGACCTTCGGGAATGTCCGCGGTTTTGGTAGGTCTTGTTGAACGCGGAGCTGGCACCGAACACTGATCCCTTACCGAGGTTGCTGTAGCTTGCGCTAGACTGGTGGTAGCGTCCGCTACCGACTCCAGATAGCTGAGAATCACTGTCAGGAAAACGAGGGCAAATATTAGAGCTTGTTGACAATTGTTAACTCGTTAAGAGACCTTGATGGCATTCATTAAAGGAAAAGGCAGCAAATCAATAATACGCGGTATTAAAATAAAGCCCAAGACTTTTTCTTATTAATGACATAAAATTCAAGTTTTTCTGTCATGTCTGTTGCTAGAAAAACATGTTCAAACTTAAGCGTTATATAGAAAACACGCCTTCCATTTCCACGCAGCCATTGTTTGAGGCCTTTGAGAGGAGGCACCTTAGCCTTTTTCTTCCGTGCAAACAAGTGCTAGTACCACAGCGGATTTTTAGTGATTTCTAACTAATGACAGGCATATAAATTAACATTCAGGAGTAGACATTTGACATTAAATATACTTCATTTGATTAATAGTAAATTTTCACTTTTTTCTGTTTTTAAAATAATATTGTAAGGAAGCATAAACCAGCGTCTAGCCCAAAACGAACGAGGCATGCGAGTTTCTGTTGCAGGCAATAACCGACAATGTTCCATGTGACACTTAGATTCGTCCAAATGAAAGCTGAACAGGAAGTTTTCAAAAATATCCTGTGTCACAACATAACAAGTTTTCGCAACATACCTAAGCTCATGCCAAAAAAAAAATCAGTACTATGACGTCTTCGGAGGTATCCAGTGTACATGGTTGAGAGAAAAGGGATAAAGTTTCATGCTTTCAGGTAGGACTTCATAAGATCAGACCTTTTGCGTGGCCTATGTTTTGCTTACAGTGGCATGACGCATTAGGAAAACGATGGAATGGTGCAACATGACAAAGTTGAAGGGGTTATAGCTCCATTATTTGACAAAATAACCAAATAAAAATATCTGTATTAACGTTTTCCTCTGTATTTCTGACGTGTGTGTAAGGAAATAAAAAAGTTTGATATTTATGGCGAAAGTGCCATAGATATATGCAGGAAAAAGGGCTGGGCCGACTGTTTGAAAACTCTGCCTGAGACTTCATCCTTAAACAGTTGGCCCGTCCCGTTTCTTGTCTTTTCTTTTCTTTTTCTTTTTTTTTTTTTTGGCATATTAGCAAAACAGCGCTGTGAGTAGTTTGAACAGAGTAGTGATTCTCCGGGTACGTCATGCTCATTGACCATAGCCCTGAACGGAGGAATCCTTTAATGTTTTCCACAAAACAGCAATGATGTGAAAGTTTTGCACTTGGATAACGAAAATAGAGCAGCTTTTATGACTTGTAACAGTACAGTTCATTATTTGCTGCTTCTTCCTTTAACACGGAAGGCTACACTACTTAGGTATGGGAGACTCAGAATTATTATTTATTTATTTCATTAGAGCTTTACATGGCACTCAACAATATTTCACTTACACCACAGCGGCCAGAATTGTGGTGGAAGGCCTCCTGGTAGAACCCTGAAAAAACCCACGCCCATCATGTTGCTGGAAGACTTTCCCACGTACGGCCGTAGAGGAAGTCAGCATGAGCTGGACTTAAGCTCACAGCAACCAAGCTGTTGAGAGGTACCGGGTATTAGCACGCTAATACTCCAGACCAGACTTAAGACCGTATCTGCACTTACAAATACGGGATCCGGGGACGTCCATGGCCCAGGGGGTTTAACGCGGTAGTGCCACATAATGACCCAGGAATCTCTCATCTATGCGGCAGCTGTGAGATGCATGGTCATGAGTTTTCCCCGGCCTCTGCCCGTTCTCCTCCCACCACAATGATGGCCGCCGTCGTATAAGTGAAATAATCTTGAGTACGGCGTAAAGCACCAATCAAATAAATAAATAAATAAACAGGATCCACTTGACCAGGTAGGTCTTCCTGTTCCATCATTACCACATTTAAGAAAAGCAATGAACCAAATTAACTGTATCTGCATCACACTGTATCTGTGCCTACGCAAACACGATACAACAAAGATTAGATTTAACGTGTACTTACTCATACATGATTCTCTTGGCCACGTACGTCTTTCTGTTCCACCATTAACACAGGAATAGCAAAGATCAGAGTTAAGACTCTGCTTGTACTTACTCATACATGATTCTCTTGGCCACGTACGCCTTTCTGTTCCACCATTAACACAGGAATAGCAAAGATCATAGTTAAGACTCTGTCTGTACTTACTCATACATGATTCTCTTGGCCACGTACGCCTTTCTGTTCCACCATTAACACAGGAATAGCAAAGATCAGAGTTAAGACTCTGTCTGTACTTACTCATACATGATTCTCTTGGCCACGTACGTCTTTCTGTTCCACCATTAACACAGGAATAGCAAAGATCATAGTTAAGACTCTGTCTGTACTTACTCATACATGATTCTCTTGGCCACGTACGCCTTTCTGTTCCACCATTAACACAGGAATAACAAAGATCAGAGTTAAGACTCTGTCTGTACTTACTCATACATGATTCTCTTGGCCACGTACGTCTTTCTGTTCCACCATTAACACAGGAACAGCAAAGATCAGAATAAAGAGTCTGTCTGTACTTACTCATTCATGATTCTCTTGGCCACGTACGTCTTTCTGTTCCACCACTAACACAGGAACAACAAAGATCAGAATTAAGACTCTGTCTGTACTTACTCATACATGATTCTCTTGGCCACGTACGTCTTTCTGTTCCACCACTAACACAGGAATAGCAAAGATCAGAGTTAAGACTCTGTCTGTACTCACTCATACATGATTCTCTTGGCCACGTACGCCTTTCTGTTCCACCATTTACACAGCAGGTACGTCAGTATGATGATGACGACCAGTAGGAGGGTACAGAGGATCGCCCCCACAACTGCTAAGATCACTGTGTTCTCGTCCGTTATTCCCGACACTGTGACCCCAGGGTCTTGCGTGGAGCGAGCTGCACCGGAGGGAACAGCCAATGTGTCAGGTATGCACAAAGTACAGGTATTAAATTAAATTCTTCAGAGATTAATTTTGGAAGAAAAGACCACTTATAGTTCAGATTATCTTCTTGAAGATAGTCCAGTGAAAACTATAACTGACTATCAACAAACCATTTTATTCTTCATTTCCTTATTTATTTATTTTCATTTTTGGTTAACGTCTTACTGACGAAGGTTCCTACTTTAGTCAGTTTTAAGGATGGAGGAAACCGTAGTAAACCATCGTCCTTCACCCGATAGCCCAGGGGCACCATGACTTAAAGCCGCAGACAAACCGGTGACAATTGGATTCGAACACATGACTTCAATGGTTAAAGACCTGACATTTTTTTTATAATTCTTGTTCACAGATTCAGCTGACTTACGAAATTTTTACGAAATGACAGAAAATCAGAATAAATGTGTTCGAGGTTAGGTTAAAGACAGCTTTCTGAAAACGGCCACCTGACAATGTATAGTGAAGGCATGAGTCACTGTGGTAAATGTGCTTGACGTAACGTTGTGACTGCTTTGTGAAAGAGAAAACCGGTTACTTACAGATTGGCAAATATTTCGGCACGTAACTGACGGACTGGGAAACGTTTCGACAGATAACGCACAAAGAGGGATACCTTTTGGGCAGGTAACTTATACATTGGGAAATATTTCGGGCACGTAGCTTTCTGATAGGTAAAGATTTCCCGCAGGTAACTTACATATTGAGAAACAATGCGGCAGATAACTTACAGATTGGTAGAGATTTCGGGGAGGTAACTTACACACTGGTAGAGATTTCGGGGAGGTAACTTACATACTGCTAAAGATTTCGGGGAGGTAACTTACATACTGGTAAAGATTTCGGGGAGGTAACTTACATACTGGTAAAGATTTCGGGGAGGTAACTTACATACTGCTAAAGATTTCGGGGAGGTAACTTACATACTGGTAAAGATTTCGGGGAGGTAACTTACAAATTCGGACGCATTTCGGTGGGGAGGGGATCCACACTCCGGAGGACTGGCATTCCACTTGCGGTGCTCCCTGAAGCTCGTACACGTTAGGCTGGAGACACTGTAGATCGACGACCGTCCCGGGGGTACGTTCGAAGGTGGAAGGTCGGAGGCCGTCTTGATTATCAATCGTGATGATACCGCGAGAGGGCTTGGCCAGCTCCGAGCAGTTGACTGCTACAGAAAACGTTCACATAAACGTTAAATTTATTTGATTGGTCTTTTAAGCCCTACTCAAGAATATTTCACGGCGGCCAGCATTATGGTGAGAAGAAAATGGGCAGAGTCCAGGGGAAACCCACGACCATCCGCAAGTTGCTGACGGACCTTTCCTGATACGGCCGTAGAGGAAGCCAGCATGGCACAAACGATTGAGTGATTAACTAGATGAATGATTCATTACTCGCGATTGCTTGAATGAATGGATGAATCAATGAATGAATGAAGCCATGGACAAATGAATGGATGGTTGATGGAATTATTGCTTTATCGGTTAATTGATTAATAGATTGATTGATTAATTGATTGACTGGTCGATTGGTTGATTGATTCCTTGATTGACTGGTCCATTGGTCGACTGATTCATTGGTTGACTGCTTGATTTATTGATTGACCGATAGACGGATTCATTGATTGGCTGACTAACTTATTCCTGTGTCTGTGAGTTTTCACTTAAAGACAACTGGATTGATTGACTGACTGATTTTTAATAGCCATGTTCCAGTGTTCCATTCGACTGTTCGATGCATTGACTTAAAGACGCTGACTTATGGGACTGATATGTCGTTTCAATTCGGTAACAGTCCGCTACGACACCATCTTATCTCCTCCCGTATATGTGCCGGAAAGAAACATTGAGTAGTAAATTCTGTGTTTTATCTCTCAATGGGTTAGCATGTTTACGTTTGGTACATCACAAAAATCTTTTTCTTATTTATTGGAATATCGTTTAACGCCGTGATCAAGAATTTTCATGCTTAGTCGGAACATGATGTAAAACATTAAATCAGATGTGTCGACTACAATGATTGATTTTCCAACTTCTACATATACATACCCTATTTCTTCTAATTTTTGGGACAGGTATCAGCAGTGCTGAATTCCAAAAAAATATCTTTGTCTCCCCGTTTCTCGTCAAAGTAAAGACAGGCATCTGTTGTTCATCATAATTTTTTATAGATGGATTACCCATGTGAGAAAAAGGAACTGTGTATTCCAGTTACAGTTACATGCATGTTGGCTAATCGGTCAGACCAGATGTTCAAATAATTAGACGAATTACAGTAGCGTGTAAATGGTCACCTTAACTGGATCAGACTGTTAACGCGCCAGCTTCTCGCGCCTGCCAAGCAAATGACAATGAATTCGAGTGTTTGAATCCAGATGAAAAAAATCTTGGATAGCTTTGTTTGAATTCAGTGAGACTGGGCATACAGTAAGCGCTATGCACAGGTAGAATATACACGAAAAAGTAGCAGGTGAACGATTTATGAAAAAAGTCTAAATATGCTAGGCCTTAAGGAACAAATTAATGAAATAAATAAATAAGTTTTACTTGCCTAGTAGAAGAAAGAACATTTAAAAAATCATTCAAACACACTGACTTGTTATCATTTTCTTCCATGTAATTAAGATTGCATTTTTTAAATAGTAACAGCATTTTTCAAATAGAATTTCGGATTCTGTGACTGATTTTATAGAGCTTATTTTCACTGACGTTATTATTTGACGTCACCAGAGTTTCGTATTTTCTCCAGAATGGCCTGCATTTTTTTCGTATCACGTAAAGACTTTTAATAATCCATATTCATCGGATTTACTTTTATTAGGTGTGGCCTTAAAAGCGTTATATTACCGTTACAAATTCAACCAATACCTACTTTCTTAAATGTATTCAGCGGCAAATTTTCCTTTGTTCCCCTCTATCAGCTCTTCGTTGGTACCAACGTGTCACTATATCCGTGCATGAATTAAACTATTACGAAATTCAGTGTCACTTTCCGTCCCGCAGTCGGTTTGGACGCCTGCCAGATTATACAGGGCACATCAGAGGTCAAACATTAACACCTCTACTGCACAGGACTAAAAGTTATTACGACATTCAGCGTTACTTTCTGTTTCGAAGGTACCTGGACGTGACCCGTCTCGAGCGTCGGCCAAATTGATAATGTACAAGGGGCTACACAGATATCAGCAAAGGTTATGACTCCCTCCACTGCGCATGACCCACTCCTGGCGATCTGGTTTACACCCTGTGTTCTGAATGGTGGTTATTGTCTGAAACCGCTACCTCATACCGTCTCTAAGCTGTGCTTGTCTGTTCCAAAAATATGGCAGACTGATCCTGCTTTTTCTTACCATACATTATCATTCAACCTGTCGCCACGATATGGCTGAGATATTACCGACATGGCATAATCAACCCTTGATTTAACCTGATCTATTTATGCAAGACAAGAACTACAGGTATTTTTACAAGCGAATCTGATCGACCCATTAAAAGTACACAAACCACAAAGAAATTAGTTCAAAGGTGTCTGACGTCTTCGACATTCATGTTCGGAAATTATACGTATTTTACTTGGCTGGGTTTGACCTAACCTATTTATCTTTTGGTTCAAACAACGCAGTATATTGTTGAAATCATCATCAAACACTGTAATTAAAGGTGTTGTCGGTTTCACAAGAGAATCATTAAAAGGAGAGAACTAAGTTCTTCATAAAAGTTTAGTGAACATATATATGGAGTCATATAAACGTGAACTTATACTAGGAATCAGAACAGCGCCAACTTATTCAAGGAGTGATGGAATATTGACTTAACAAAGAGTAAAAAAACGTTGACTTATACAAAGGTGATAAAAACGAGGACTTATAAAAAGGGTGATATAAACATGGACTTATGCAAGGGGTGATAAAAACGTAGATCTCTCCAAGGAGTGATACAAACGTGGACTTATACTAGGGATCAGAACAGCGCCGACTTATTCAAGGGGTGATGAAGTATTGACTTAACAAAGAGTAATAAAACGTTGACTTATACAAAAGGGTGATAAAAACGAGGACTTATACAAAGGATAATATAAACGTAAACATGGGCTTATGCAAGGGGTGATAAAAACGTAGATCTCTCCAAGGAGCGATATAAACGTGGACTCGTCACAAAACCGTCAGAAAAATGTTAGTTCAAACATGGATTTTCACAAGGAATCAAAAGCATTCACTTATACAAGGAATGGTATTTAGATGGGGAATGTAATAATCCTAACGGTTCTTGACATACACATTTTAACTCAATAAACTTCTTCGCTATCGGACCATTTACGTACGTGTATTTCACGGTCATCTGATGTATACGAGATATGTCTCAGCTAAAAGCTATGGGAAGGAGTGGGATGCTTGTGAGCGATATAACAAAGACACGTATCACATAGCGGCGATATCCACATTAAGACGCCCATTCACCGCTGAGCGCACTTTAGCGGCTCACCTCCTGTATGAATGCAAGCTCAGATGGCTAACAAATATCCAAATAATCGAAGCTACTGAATTTCTAATTTTTGCTATGAAAATTCACTTTTTCTTAATTCCTTCCACCTTCCCATGTATCCACCAAGAACGCCTTTTATAAGGCACAAAAAGTCCGTGCAAGTGAACTTTCTGTATCAGACACTGGGTTCGGTGGCACCCATTATGAAATAACCACCTGTGGTAAAACGCATGACGCCCTAATCTCACGGGTAACTAATCAAATACTCCCACGTACACCGCACAGTTACTCATTCACCTGCATTTCAATTAACTTATTTACAATAAATATATTTTTAATTCATACTGAAAAGTATAGATTTCTTCCTTCCAACACCCATGGCGTTTAATGTTTAAGTATATAAATATATATTTAAGTATTGAACGTTAGTGCCCAAAACAGGCTCATACTATAATGCTATAATCTCAAAGTGTTTAATATCTGACACATAAAAGTGTTTACAAGTTAAACACCGAAACACCGAAAGGTTGAAATCCATTTTCCAATTCATGTATAGTGAATCCCACCCAGGAATATCAAGATGTGTGAACTGATTGACTGATTGATTGATTAATGGGCTGATTGATTGATTAATTGGCTGATTGAGTGATCAAGTGACTGACTAGCAGACTGATTGATTGATTGATTGATGACAAACCCATGGAAAATAGTATAAACGGGCGCATTAGAAAAGTGTACCTGCTACACTACATCGTTTCAGAAAGGAAAAAGTTGAATGTAGGCCTTGAAACAAACATTCGTATATCAATGGTCAACTATAGTGGAATATTCGGATCAGTAGTGAAAACAAAGCCAATTTACGAAACAATGTTCACCACAAACTACCAAAGAGCTAAAAAAAAGTGTGTAAGTGATAAATTAAGACAGACTCATGTAATTTATATGTTCTAACTTACATCAGTATCCAAATCGAGCACCATGTGACTACATAAGGTGTTGTGAAATCGCACTTTCTCTCACGTGATCTCGTATTGTATCGTATTTGGCGGTAAAACATGATACAATTTATAGGCAATTCCATAGACAGTTACAATACAATCCTAACGAGGTAAACTGACAGGAGGTAAGATTTCACTGGCTCCTTGCCAACTATGTGGTACACTTTGTACGGATGGTCAAGCATCTTTGGGACTCTGCTTCATAACTGTATCTACTTCCGCTTAACTCGGTGCTCGGGGTCGTATGTTCACCGTGTTGAGTATGATCGCCAAGTTGAACATATGAACAACGGCCATCAAGCCGCAACTGAGATACACATTTTATTACCATTCCTGGAGTCTTTTTGCCATTATCTACAAATGTTGACTGCTTTGCATGAACCCGTTATAATTTTTTAATTTTATTTTATTTTTATTTCTGAGGTGGTTTGTGTTATCTGTCGTTTTTGGAAACTGACCTTGTGATTACTGACCCGGAAAGCCCATTTTTGTTAACGTCTGGTATACGAGTGTCGGTTTCGCCACCTGTAGTTTCATATATTTGTCATGATTCAGTTTTGACCACACTAATCACTTATTTTTATATATGACCATTTACGTCTACACCTATAATAGCGAGATCACGCCTTCGAATCCATCTCTCCCCGTTTCGCCTGGGGCTTTAAGTCCTTAGCTTTCTAAGGTACCTGATGAAGGGTGCTGCGTTTACTTCGGGCAATTCAGTTTCACCCATAAATCTGATCGCCGCTAGTGTCAGTGAATCGATTCTTAAGCACGGGCCATACCAATTAAACAAATACATTTATTCATTTGTTTATTTATCTGATTGTTGTTTTACGCCATACGAAAAAAATCATTTATACGATGGGTTTTATTTTAATGGGAAGAGGAAACCAGAGTTCCAGGGTTAAATCCCCCGCCTTTGAGAGGCTACTGATGAACTTTCTCACTTCTGACATGGAGATCAGACACGTGGTTTTAAATGAAGGTTAGACTGTGCAGACTGCCTCAAACAGGGCGGTTGACCACATACTGTCAATAAACCCTCCCCACTCCACGCATTACAATGACTGCGGCGAAACCTACAGAGTCCTTGACGAAGGCCGGATTTGAACCCACACCCCATGTGTCCTGGCGATTAAAAGGTGCTCTCGATGCGCAATAAACACTAGCTTGGTTTATATAGTGACAAAATTACCCATGTTTCATTTGATGTTTTTCCTCATCGATTTTACTGCATACTACATAATGCACTCAAATGATGTCGTCTTAAACACGACGCTGTGTCCATATTTACAACTGTATCACCCTGTCGATCTGCAAATGGGGAGTATAGGGAAGTTCAATTAGACCAACAGACTGCTAGTATTTAATCAACCGTGGGTCTCGCGCACGGGCTCTCGCAATGCTGACCGTGACGTTGGAGTGATTTTAGACACCGGGTGTCGGATATAATATCACAGAGAACGACTATAAATCTAAGTGTGGAATCAGAGTCGTCAGCCGAAATGGGCGTTCTGGGTCAACTGCATCGCACCTGATCTGCTTTACCTCGTTTTAACAAGTAACCGAAAGTGCATTCGATGTCCGAGTGTGATGTTAGCTTCAAGTCTAACAATGCTAGTCCGTGGGCAACGCGAATGGTACGAATATGAATTGAAATGGGATTCAGACAAATGATTAGCTTGATAAATACATAATCCCATTTTGTAAACTATTTCCTACACTTGTTATCAATCGGATTATGCAAATAAAGGTGTCAAAAAATTATGTACATATCGAAGCAAATTCGAGGAGTAGTTCTCTAGAGGTATGTCAAGTCTCCCTCACTTCAAATCTAACAGCCCTGAAATAATTAACGTCTTGTTTAATTAACTGGCCGTATATATATTTACACATTCACCCTTTATGTGAAACTGATCGTTAACAGATACTAGTGTGTATGTGTATATGGAAATTATATCCGGCTTAACGAGGTGTCAGTTGTGAGGAATATTCACAGACGTGTGTGTGGTATACCGGCTAGTGCTGTCGGCTGTCGTTACAGAGGAAGCTGTGCGCAAGATGAGATCAATAATAGTGTCAATATGAGAGGGAGACTTACCCATAGCTTGTTGGTCTGTGTAATGGGACGTCCGGGGGGTTGAAGATAGCGTAAACCACAGCCTGGGTAAAGACTGTTAGGGAGCGGATAATTAGCCCGTGGTTGGGTGTCAGGCCGTCAGTCAAGGATTCTAGAGGTCCCTCCCGACTCTGCACAGGTGTGTCATCGCCCTTAGAGATCAAAAAGGATCCCGCCTCAGGTGTGCGAGGTGGAAATCTCAGGTGAAAAATTCGGGCGAAAAACAAGAGCGTGTAATATTGTTTCCGGCGTTTGGAAAGCTCAGAATGTTTAGAACCTGCCCAGATCCAAAAAATCTCGCAAGTTTTTCTTTTCTTTTCTTAGCCCGACCCCCGAATCAATCCTACGACGTCTCACAAGCGCACTATGGAGCAACACATTTCTTCTGTCCACACTGCACAGCAAAGCGTTCAGAAGCAGCCTCGTTCTCGCCTGACCTTCAGTGACATCCGCTTCGTGAGCTTCTGTATAGACCGGCCGTGAAGGGAATTCCGCCCTGGCTATTCTCTGCACACAGCGGTATAAAAATGGAGACGACGTTCTGAAAAGGTTCCAAACCTGTTTAGAAAAATAGCTGTAATGTACCTGAAGCTGTATTAGGTGTGTCCCACTTTGCTGTTACTATAGACGTATAGAATTGAATCCACAGTCTACAACGCCGGTACAATAGGCATCATGGGCGGGTGTGTTTGGGATACAGGTCCGTATAAAGCACACCGTCTTGTTATTCAGTCACGAATATGTGTGTGTATACATACATATATATATATATATATATATACACACACATATTTTAACTACACGCTTCTCTAAGGTGCAGGCTAAACATCTATCTTTCACGAAGCCTTGCAACCAAGTAGAGCAAAACTTAAAGCGAGGCGTGAGTTAGTGCTTGATCACGTGAATATAATACAAACTTATTTCGATGTACGTTAATTGGTTTTTTTATTATCCCGTTTACAACATTAAAGTTACGTCAATTCTTCACATAAGAGAAAGTTTGTGTTTAGGGTATAGATTTTCCAATAAAAAAAAATTGAGTCTTTTTTCCCCTGGGGTATAGCTGACGATACGCACCGTTCTGTCGGGAACTAATATAAAGACGCATTTACTATCCACATGTGTATAGAATTTTTGTATATAGAATTGTATAGAGTTGTAGGTATGTTTTGAGGGACATGTACTCGTAATGAGGTCCTTTCAGAATGTAGCATCGATGCGCAGGTTGGAATTTCCCTTATCTGTTACCTTATATGTCCCTTATCTTGTTGTGTGTTATATCGTCATAGTTCTTAAATACTTATTCACATGATAAATAATGATAAGAATAGACTTGTAGTCTATAATTTATGGGCGGATTGGACTGAAGTGTATAAAGCCTGGAAGAGCCGATGGGGCAGGAGGAGGTGATCGAGGAGGGGGTAAGCGTGGAGGAATTTCCGGGTTTCTAACAACTTGTTAGGTGCCAAATCAGGCTTTATCTCACGACTTCAAGGATTAATAGACTTTCAGGAAAATCCACTAGACGAGGAAGACAACTCATCCAGGGTTGATTGGAGGATTTTATATAAACACGATTTTACACCTCTGACTAGAAAAAGTATTTTAGCCGTTGTTTGCCATAAAATGTTTACGCCATTATCTGCTGAAGGTAAGATAGATAATAACAGATAGTAAATTCACACTATAGTTTTAAGCCATCAACACCAGAAAATATTTGCACAGTATCTGCTGAAGTAAAACATAGACGGAAGGTTTGCCCCGTAATTTTCAGGTTGGAATAAGACCGGTTTCTCCTTCAGCAGATCAAGGTAACCCAACAAAATATATAGACAAATCCATCACTCCCTTATTAGGGTTGTCAGATAAAACTTTTACACTATTACCCTCTGGAGGTTACCAAAGAAAATATGAAAACAAATCCATCAAATCCTTTATTGGGGTTGCCGGATAGAGCACTGACACTATTGCCTTCTGGAGGTAACCAAACACAATATATAAACAAATCAATCACTCCCTTATTAGGGTTGTCAGATAAAACTTTTACACTATTACCCTCTGGAGGTTACCAAAGAAAATATGAAAACAAATCCATCAAATCTTTTATTGGGGTTGCCGGATAGAGCACTGACACTATTGTCTTCTGGGGGTAACTAAACAATATTATGAACAAATACATCACTCCCTTATTAGGATTGCCAGATAGAGAAATTACACACAATTTCTTCTGCACTGAAGTAACCAAGTACACAGAATATTTATATCGCTACAACTGTTCTTCTAACGTGGCTAATGTGGGTACATGTACAACCGGCTTTGGGGGCTTTAACAGGAGCTGGTTGAAGTCTTAACAGGAGCTGGTTGAGGTCTTAACAGGAACTGGTTGAGGTCTTAACAGGAACTTATTGAGGTCTTAACAGGAACTAGTTGAGGTCTTAACAAGAGCTTGTTTATGTTCCAGTAGGAGCCGCTTTAGATTGAAACAGGATAAGGAATGGGATAAGTTATTTTTCGAAATAAAAACTTATTGAGGTGCTATTTAGGAACCCAGTGAGGTGCTAATAGGAGCCTGTTGGGGTGCTAATAGGAACCGGTTGAGGTGCTAGCATAGGAGCCGGCTGACGTTCCAACAGTGAAAAGCACTGGATCAGGTACTGATATGAGCTTGCTGAGTGCTAATAGGAGTCGGTCGAGTTCGTTATTGCACAAACACTGAAAAACCCGGAACAAACCACCGACCTATGTAAGCTACAGAATGAATGAATGAATGAATGCTTATTGTTTAACGCCCTACTTAATAATATTTCACTTATACGAAGGCGGTGTCTCCTTGGTGCAGGACGGATTTCCACCGTATCCTTTATCTGGTGCTGCCTCACCGAGACGACTTGCCGATGACACCCAACACGCCCCCTCACCCAGTCACATTATACTGACACCGGGCCGACCAGCCCACCCTCTATCCTCCTGAGCGAGGAAGCAGGATGTTCCATTTTTTAAAGTCTTGGGTATGACCCGACCCAGGTTTTAACCCAGATCTCCCCGTCCGAAAAGCGGACGCTCTACCAACTGCGCTATCTGTGCGGGTGCAAGCTACAGGTGTACACACTATATTGGTGGAAGACAAGTGATCTTCAACGGTCTGCTCGGCGTTGTCGATCGATCATTGTCCTCAGGGCCTGGTGACCTATAGGGAGCGAGGGGTAGAATCTGCAAATTCCTTGCCCAAAGCCGGGATTGAACCAACAACTCTTGAGGTCCCAGCGAATATCATAGCATCATATCCACTCCAGTATATTCTAAGAAGCTTATGTGTTGGGCAATAAATGTGATGGCAACACAGCAATGTTTTAGTTGTTTTAGAGAGGTCACGTGTGATAAATTGTAGGTTACATTACTACTATATTTCGACGTAATTCTACTTAAGACAAGGTCATAGGGGAGTGTAAGTTCTCACTTCTTAAGCACTTACATAAATTGCGTATTAGCAAGAGTCCGGATTTCACTGGTAAGGTGTGACGATTTACCGACTGTCACACTGTTGTCTCTGTTCTGAGATTGGTCTCTGTGCCATAGTCTTTTATAAAGAGAAAGTGGAGAATATGGAGAAATGTGGTAAAGGAGGAAAACTCCTTGTTTGACGTTGCTGTAGGAGGTCAACGTTCAGTTTATGATTTATTTATTTATTTATTTATTTATTTATTTATTTATTTATTTATTTATTTATTTCATTGGTGGTTTTTGCCGTACGCAAGAATATTTCACTTATACGATGGCGGTCAGCATAAAGGTGTGAGGAAACCGGGCAGAGACCCATAACCATCCGGAGATTGCTGCCAGACCTTCCCACTAACGACGAGAGAGGAAGCAAGCGTGAGCTGGACACCGCGACCGCATTGGAGGGAGGCGTCTGGGTCATTACGCTGCGCTAATTCCTAATTTCCTAATTGTCCTGTCTGCACTCTTGAATTGTTATACATTTCTTCGTTTACCGAACATATCATATTATTACCACGAGGGTGAGGTTGGGGGGGGGAGAGGTTGCAGTGTGTGTAAAAGTGTGTTGCACTTCAGCCTAAATTATTAAGTGGATAAGTTCATGCTTTGAAAAAACATTAGATATTTAACAAAGAATATATATGTACATGTATCCGTGGTTGGGATAGCATGCATATGTACTGGGTCTTCTTGTGGTAGGGTGAGTCCATAGCGCCAAAGTGCTGCCACCACTGGAACATCATGTTGAAGCCACCAGACATGACACCCTACCCGGTCACGTTTTTCTGACACCGGACCGTCCAGCCCTGTTGCCGACCAGTCCTGTTTCCTTACTCTAACCTCTGACTGCTGTGTGCTAAACGAGACGGCTTGAACTGGAGCTAATCCATTATAATCCCTACCCTAACGATGCTTTTTGCCTTATATGTTTGCACAAACAACACGATTCAGCGATGAGGAAAAGAGAGGTAAGCAACTTCTTTATGGTACAACGAAATGAAGACCAGGTTGCCTCCCTTGAAACAGTTAACGTGAGAATCGTTACCTCTCCGCGAAACCATCTGAGGTCCATAAGGGTCGGCTTCATAATAGATCATTATCATTAAGATTGTGCTGATGCTTACACTCGCCTACATCGAAAATACAGTAGAAATAAAACAGATCCCCGTAATACTGCCCATAAAGTAATAAACGACTCACCTTGCTTTGATCTGTTTGACTTTTTCACCTTATCCAAAAAATCTCTCGTTCACAATCCGAGCTATGACATCCAGGCCTCGGTAGATGACATCCTGCACTTACGTCTATCATAATAAGAATAGTACATGTTAAAAAAAAATTGATTTTAAAAATCTGACCGACGGACAGCCATTCCGGCTGACTCAACCAATTTCCCGATAGAGCGACTTATAAAGCTGCTCACTGTCAGTACTGAAAAACGTCAGCTGGCCGTTTTTCAGTGAGTAAACCCAATTTGTTATACACTGTACTAAGAGGATGTTGGTATTAAAGAAACAGTACTGTATTATTCAGAGACGTCGTATAACAGCAAAATCATGTGAGGTCCTAATACAATACAGTATGGCGTGGCCCTCAACAGGACAGACAATACGACGTTTGCGGTAAAAGAAAAAAAAATAGCACAATACTGTGCAATCGTAAAACAGCATAATACTGTGTGGTAGTTAACCAGTCCAGCATTGCGCTGTTGTGAAACAGCGCTGCACCATGCGGTCCCAAGAAGTAACTAACTAACTAACTAACTAACTAACTAACTAATAACTAACTAACTAACTAACTAAATAAATAAATAAATAACCAATTTGCTGCCAGCTGGTAACAAATGTGAAATGATTATATGACACCGAATTATAGGAAATACACGATTTCATACCGTGTACTGTGTGGCGATGCAACTTTCCAGTACACAGTGAAGTAAACAGCACAGTGCTGTGCAGTTAAAATCTATTTATGCTTATACATGAAACCGAATGCAATTCACAGCACCGCTCTAGCACTATACTGATTCCACTTACCTCCATACATCAAGTTTATGTATCTATGATATGAACTATTGTATATAACAGCTTTCGAAAATGTATTCCAGTAACCACCAAAGGATTTTTGCACATAACAAAGAAGCTGTGTATAAAGCTATGCTTCATTTATCTATGATGTTTGTAATTAGTCACGATTTTCAATTTTTTTGGGGATGGGGTTGGAAGTATGTTTCTATGTGAGAATGTCATGAATAAAATATAAAAAGAATTCTTACACAAAAATCAAATACAGACGGTATTAACGCCTTGACGAACCCGCACTCTGTAATCCACTGTACCAGACACCCGTATCGACCCCGAGGGTAGGAGAAGTCAGCCTAGCACCCTGGGTTTTTTTGGGTTTTATTTCAGACACAACACACCGCCTTATGTTGTATGAAGACGTAGATCACATGATAAATACCAAGCTGACAGCTCTAACAGGCGCCACTTGAAGAGAGAGAGAGAGCTTCCATAGCTTCCAAGGTGAAGCGCGGACATTTCCAGTGTAATACGGACCGCCCGCTAAGCTTGTAGGCTGTTGGCAAAAAAGCCAGACAGGGTAGCTTGTTGTGGACATAATGCAGTAGATGGGTTATAGCTGAAATGTTAACGCCGTAGCGTTACACCCTCCAGTAATCAGTCGTCCACTTATATAACGCAAACATGCAACCATTTGCCAAGAAAGAAAAAAAAGCAATCTCTAAAGTATAAAGTGAGATGTTGAGGTTTCGAATGAGAAAACTGTAATTATCACTCGGAAGGGGGTGGGGATGGGGGAGCTGTCGTCTAGGGGAACTAGTCAAAAAGTCCATGTCGTGACCCAGAATGACCCAGAAGCCTCCCACCAATGCAGTCGCTGTGAGTTCAAGTCCAGCTATGGTGACTTCCTCTCCGGCCGTACATGGGAAAGTCTACCATTAACCTGCGGATGGTGGTGGGCTTCCCCCGGACTCTGCCCGGTTTCCACCAACCATAATGCTATTTTACGGCGTAAAATACTAATCAAATAAATCAATCAAATAAATGAAATCGTGATAATATAATACGTTAGACATTGCACGCGTTGAATACATGGATTTCAGGCACATGAAAAGACGAAACTTGTATCATACTTACATTAGCCTGAAATCACTAACAAGGATTCATTTTAAATGAGATAATATAATACTAAGAGCTGCGTCAAACCCACAGGAAAGGACAGATAAATTTTATTTCTTTATTTGATTGGGGTTTCATTTGATTGGTGTTTTTACGCCATACTCAAGAACATTTCACTTATATGACGGCGGCCAGCACAGGAAACACAAAAAGCATGTCATAATATGTCTTTCCAAATGATTTCAAACAATTTTTTACTTCTACGATAGCGGTCGATGTCAGCTGGTATACCATACTGGTATCCACACTATATCGCTCACTCGCGCGTCGTGGATATATGTATGAAATCTGGAACCCAGTCAATGTAAAACCTCTCCTTTTAGCCGCGTTAGATTTCGAGAGCCCCGATCGCATCTCTCTTAAAACCAACGTGAACTCGTCCAGTTGGGCTTTTTTCCCCCAACTCTGTTAATATTTTAATAGTTTCCTTAAAGCGTGTATGCTTTTCTAACTCTACCTGCGCAAAGGAGTCATTACACCCTGTCTGTTCACACTCGTGCTGTCTCTTAGCGCATTGACGCGTGGTTTTGTATTCCCCCGCCTATATTGTATAGAATAAATAGATATCGCCGCTTTTCTATGGGACGACCTGAAATAAATTCAAAATCAGTCATTCTGGATAATATTATTCAACAGAAAAAATTTTTTTCTGTCATCCAACAACAGGCGGAGGTATTATTGTGAACATCTCGTCTCAGGTGAGGCTTAGCACTCTGCAGTAGAAGTGAATTTCGTCAGTGACTTGCCCACGGTAGGTAGTTTACCCTACCGTGGGTCTGGTTTCTTCATGGGCGTTGGTTTCTTCCTGGGCACTCTTGTTTCTCCATGGGCACTCGGGTTTCTCGATGGGCACTGTAGTTTCTTCCTGAGCACTCCTTAAAACAGCTGTCATCGTATCAGTGAAGACTTCTCAAACACGGCGTTATCAAATCACCTAAAATAAATACATTTTCTCGGCATTTTTTCTCACGTATCATGATTTCAATTTCTTCTCCTGACATGCATTAGGCTAGTGTATTTATTACCAACATGTCTTTATAAAGAGCGCAGTATTGAAGGCCATGTTTTAGTGTAAATGTTACGTAAAGTTTTGACAGTTCTCAAAACAATATTTGTTGTTCATCTTAGCAAATTTAGTGTTAACGGAAAAAATCCTCAAAATACAATGCTTATATGCTTATATATATATATATATATATATATATATATATATATATATATATATTAATTTTTTTTTAAATATTAATTTTCACAAGTGATAAAACATAACTGCTGAATGGAAAAACAAATTTCTGAGGTGGATATTTTTAAACTGCAGAGGAGCGGTGGTTTTCCTTGTTCCACTTTCCGCTGTCACAACGATGATTGTTTGTAGCCTGAGCACTTGATATACAGTATACTGATAACATTAACAACCGTTACACGAAGACAAGTGTGGCTTTTGCAAAGAAAACGTCGTTCCTTGTAGCATTGTAAAACCAAACCCTAGTCTCAAGTATAGCCATCTCAGTGTCACACCATGTTTATAAAGTAAACACTTTGTCTAGTTCAAAATCTACCACCTTCAAAATAAACACATCCCTTACACACAGATAATAAATCATATCATCCATATATCATTCTGCTTTCCACGTGATACATTACCGACCGCTTTCTTTCTCAACGTGGCGTAATTCGGACAAACACAGGGGCCTACCTTTATCAAAGCAACGGAGAACATCGGGATTTCATACAATGGATATGTGGTATGACCCAGCAAATGAGAATCTGCAAGTCATCTCAAACCTCTAACAGCCGACATACCTAATGCATAAAGACTGTTAAAAACCCTGTTAAAAAGCCCTGTTAAAAACCACTCCTGAGGGGAGAAGAAGAAAGGCATGTAGCCTCATTTAGACCATTACTAGGATGAAAGGACAATGCATGGGTGAAGATGGTCCCAAATACCCACCATACAAACTCATTTTCTAATGTCAGTTTTCCTTTAAATAAAATCTCAAAATACATTGAAAACCCTATTTAGGCATACAATTAATTTTTCAGACTCTTTCACTAGGAGTTTTGTTTACTTTTCTTCACATTTAAACAGATTTATTTAAAGAAAAATGCAGTGATACGCCTTATAACGATATTTGTTGAAAAAACAATAGCGTGAAACCGACTTCAACGACACAAAACCATTCTGGCATTTCTATCGAGTGCAAAGATAAATTCTACAGAATCAGCCTCATTTTGCTTATAGGTTCCTGTATATCGCCTTCAGCTGGGAAATTTGCTTGTCTGAGTGACACCAGACATGACACCACTCCAAACCAGGGCAAACTAACAGCAGACATACCGCTCATCCAAATCACGGTATACTGAGACTAGACATGACACCCTTCCGATAACAGTTTTCTCACGCTAGACCTGACAACCAAAATATTACATGACACCCACACAATCACGGTATACTGAAACCGGACACGACAAGAGACCCAATGACAGCATTCTCACATCAGGCACGAATTCAAGAAATGACGGTATACTCACGCCAGACATGACACCACTGAGCAAAAGTGTTCTCACATCAGACACAACATCTAACAAATTCATCGCTAGACTGACACCAGACACAATACGTCATCAGATACGAAAATCCATTCAATCACGACAGCCTTGTAAATCATGGTCTCCTGACACCAGGCATGACACCTTACCGAATTACGGTGCACAAACACCAGATACTACATTATGCCCCGACACGACAGCCCTCTTGATTGATTTATTTATTTATTTGATCGTTGTTTTACGCCGTACTCAAAAGTACTTCACTTATAGTAATACCACGGCGGTCAGCTTTGTACCCCTCTTGATCATTGACCCCTCGCGATCCGGACAGACTTCTTCCTTGTACTCTCAGTGCCAAGCCAGGGCGATAGCTTCAGGCTTGATCCGATCTCGAACTCGCGAACGTTACTTTCGCCGTGTAAAGTCTCGCGCTAAACAGTGACAGAGGCCACTCTTGAATAAAAATAGTTACACAATAATTTTTCTCAAAGAACAGATGCCCAAAGACAGTATTCAGTTCACTGTTAATTATAGCCAAAATTAAGGCCATCCGTTAAACAGTTCAGTGAATTAAAAAGTATATACAAAAGTGTGTCTGTTGCATTTCTTGTATGACGTGATTTCAGAGGTAATTCCGTTCACAGCGTCTATATATATACATTTATTTGATTGGTGTTTTATGCCGTATTCAAGAATATGTCACTTATACGACGGCGGCCAGCATTATGATGGGGGGAAATCGCGCACATCCCGGAGGAAACCCACAACCATCCGCAGACTGCTGGCAGACCTTCCCTCGTCCGGCAGGAGAGGAAGCCAGCATGAGCTAGACTTGAACTCACAAGGACCGCATTTGTGGGAGGCTTCCCGGTCATTGCGCTGAGCTAGTGTATATATGTGTAGACCTACACATATCTGTCTGTGTTTGAAAATAAGACCAAGCAATTAGACGTAAAATGCCAATGTAATAGATAAATGAACAAATAAATATTTTTTTTCTCTGTCAGATTATCTGACATCAATTTCATACCGTTCACAATTAGACAGCGCTCAGCACGTGATCGGGTTACAAGGTGTGTGAGGGAGACAAGGCAAGAGGGGAAAGAGGGGAAAGAGGGGAGGTGAATGTAAGGATTATAACACTGTGGTCAGACACGCCATTAAACCACATCTTTCCGTTCCGGTGATAGTGAGGTAACTAAATCCTCTTGGCTCCGCCCACAAAGATCTGTAGACCTAACAAGCTCGTGGCTCGCGTTTCCGTGAGGTAATGAAGTAATCCAGGTAAATTTTCACAACCTGACCACCCCCGAAGATAGTTGAAACGCGACGTCGAATGGACCAGTCCTGGCCTTAAAGCGCGCGCGGTGATTGATAACAAACGAACTAGTGGCCTGTTGAGTTACAATTGTGCCGGCGATCGCTCGGCGCTATCAACAACACTTCACGCTGCTTACCTCTGCCCTGATTCACCGGCGCACGGGCCACTGAAGATCCCGTTGGCTGGCGCGCGGACCGTTTCTTCGTGCTGTAGCGTAAGTCACATTTAATATCACATTTACCAACTGCGGTAAAATTGTATTTATTTGTTTGATTGATTTATTTGTTTGGTGTTCTACGCCGCACTGAAGAATATTTCACTTAATACGACGATAGCCTGCATCATAATGAGAGGAATTCGGCGGGTAAATTTGTTATATGTACCTGCAGACATTAGTATGACAGAAAACGAACAGAAAGTGGAATCCATACCCATGTTTGTAAGAAATATGAAATATGCGGTTGAAATGTAGAAGTCATTTTGTTACCCATTGTTTTTTATTGTGTTAACTAAATCGTTTCGAAGCGATACAAGAAATACCTACTGCAAAAAGTTATTAACGTCTAAGCTGAAAGAGCCTATTCACAACATAACTTATATCAAATAAGCCCTTGAAGGGCCATTTACAGAGCTTCTTCGTGATGTGTGATTAATTTCTTATGGGAAAAATACTTATCAGAAAAGTATTGGCATCAGCAATGTCAAATGAAAGCCTTAAAGGAGAAGGCCAGGGAAGTATTCGGCAATTTTTAGTGGAAGAGTATGGATTGAAGATTTAAAACCAACATTCAAAGTTTGTTAAAGACTTTTTTTTAGCTCCGAGGCAACAAATTTTAGGGCAGGCCATAACACAAACTCAATCTCCCTGTGACAGGGGACGTAACTTTGGACATAGTTTTGATCAGTCAGAACGTAGAATTGTGTAAAGCCCAATTAGCGGATATGACATGAATCTGGCCCTCAGATCATTACCATTCGATCTATTGGATGTATATAACACGCTGCGGATGGTCGTGGGTTTCCTCCGGGCTCTGCCCGCTTTCCTCTCACCATAATGCTGGCCGCCGTGGTTTAAGTGAAATATTCTTGAGGACGGCGTAAAACACCAATCCAATAAATAAATAAATAAATAAATAAATAAATAAATGTATACAATGAAACCCTGGAAACATAAGTTTAACTCTGCCTTAACTTAATTGTATATATACGTAATGACTGCAGTTACCTCTGAGCCTCAGGCTATCCCATTAGTGCTTGCTCAGTGGTTTAATGTTGTTTGGAGAACACTGCGTTTTAACTGTTGTGTGCTTTAACTGTTTTTTTTCATGCGCCACGTCACAAAACATGTGTCTAGCTTAATATGTGTATAACAATCACACGAGCTCTATTCCCTCATTTTTGACTCGTGAAAAATGTTGAGATGCACTGTTTCTTCTAAACAAACACTTCCAATGAACAGTTCTGAAAACACATTTGTGCGCCGACTGTGCCAAATGTACCTGTCATCACGCAACGATTATGGCGTGCATCTACTCATGCTTGCAAACCTAACAATGTCCGCCATAAAGTAATCACATGCATTTTACTCCTGATGTATTCCAAAAAAAAAAAAGATAAACAAAACATATGCATTCATGTATATTCATGGAAGTCATATCTGTAAAGAAGACATACAATCGTGTGACCCCAAATTTTTTAATGTGGCATGGTGATTTAAACAAAGCTTATAAAATGCAAACCAAAATGACGCTCCCTGTGAGCTACTAAGCCTTTGAATGAAAGGAACTTGTATGGAAACTAAACGTTTTATGTTGGTAAACCATCACAGTTCTGTTCAAGATATTTATAGTAATACAATTTGATTTGATTTCTCAACAGTTTGGGAGCCCAAACGTTTTCCCAAACTGCATTGGATATAAATAACGGCTAGGCACTCATGGTATGCAGGGTGCATATGCAGCAGTTAAAATAGAAGTTTCTTGGAAGTAAAAGCTGTGCTGGTATATAAAATACTGCTTTGGTTTTATGTGGTGACTTGGCATAGAGACTTGATGGGGTTTCACGCAGTGTATGTACACTAAGTTTCTGTCTTCATCTTTCTATAGCAATGACACACTCAGTATGCCTCTAGATGTGTACCCTATCATTTTACCGATGTCAAATCGCGCGGAAATGTTATCAAATAGCTCTAGCTCATAAGTACATCACTGCTTATTTACGACGGGGCCGTTCTTGGAAAATGCCGCGTGTGAAGGTGTCGTTGTGTAGCGGGTTTTTTAGAGGTTTTCTCCGAGGAAGCTGCTTGAATTTCATATGTTAAGTGTTGTTCATTTTAAAGCACAAACCCGGCTTTTACCAACAGTGCCTTTCGACAAGAAAACGATGACGTAATTCGTTTCTAGGGCTATAGAAATGTTTCAGGTGAGAATAAGCACTTATCGTGTAAAGTTGTGGTAGGATCACATTCAGGGGACGGCCTCAAAACGCCGTGCATTATGACATGTTTCTCTCTACTTGTTCACATCATCCCTGATCGAGGTAGCCATATGTGTTTCCACATGTGAGGAGGAATCCTGTACAGACGGATTGATACTGACTAGCGATTTCTTCTTACAGGTGTGACACAATGAACGAGAAAAACATTGCGAATGGTGCATCCGCACGCATGCGCAGAATGGGCCATACGTGAGATAAACAAAAGCACGTGGTCGTTTACGCCTATTCCACAACATTAGACACTTTGGTTTCGGCTTAGTTTTACCTTTTTATGTGCAGTTTTCTGTGTTTTCGGCTTGAAGGTGTTCTCCAGCCCATATGAAGTATCACGTATCGCCAAGACAATAACATGCGCCGAATTTGCTGAATTGTTGTCTGCGAGTCGAGTGTCACAATGTTTTAACATTGCCACGTAGGTTTGTTTGTTTGTCCGGGCCTACAACAACCTAGTCTACAACTGCCGTATTACTATTCATAATAATGTAATATGATAATACATTATCTGGTGTAACGAATGAATGGCCTTTCGGCTGCGGCTTTAAGTCAGGATGTTTATCATGATTAGTCCGATCACCCCGGGCCATCCATATGGCCATTGGTCGTGTGTTTCCCCCCGGGCTCTTTCCGGTTTCCTCCCACCATAATGCTGGTCGCGTTGTATAAGTGAAATATTGTTCAGTACAGCGTAAAACATCACTGAAATAAATAAATAAATAAATAAATAAATAAATAAGTAAATAAATAAACCATCTAGCCATAAGCCTGTAAGTAAAAAGTCTAGAGCGTGAAATTCTAACATTACTCAAGTCATATCAATCAGCTTTGAAATGCTTTTTTATACGTTTTCCAAATAATGGTGTGAAGCATGTGTATATATGTAGCGTGTGTGGAGACTGGTACAGTTTTCTCAGAGTGTCACAAAACATGACGTTATATATGTGTCAGCCAAAAATAAATTGCAAGAAAAACAAAAGCAGCTAAGCTTCCGTGGCCGAGGTCGTTAGCGCGATATGACGCAGCGTAACGGCCCAAAAGCCTCTCACCAATGCGGTCGCTGTGAGTTCAAGTACAGCTCATGCTGGCTTCCTCTCCAGCCATAAGTGGGAAGGTCTGCCAGTAACCTGCGGCTGGTCGTGGGTTTCACCTGGGCACTGCCCGGTTTTCTCCCATCATAATGCTGGTCGCTGTCGTATAAGTGAAATATTCTTGAGTACGACGTAAAACACCAATCAAATGAATAAATAAATCAAATCAAATAAATACATAAAGCCAAAAGCAGATGTAGGAGACTTTACTTTTTACGGGGATTTGTCGGCTTACTATGAATACACCTGACCTAGGACAGGTGTCTTACAGGAGGATTTCTTGTTCCAAAGCTCATTGTACGCTATAACTTCTGTAAATTGAGGTCATTCATGCGCAAAGCCTGCTTAAGGAGATTTATGACAGAAAACGTCGAGTTATAACAGCACTGTCACCAATTTACGGAGAAAAAAATCCCAGCACGTATGCTTCTGTGAGAGCGACCGTTGCTAGCTCTCGGAAAACGGTAAAGGAACATTCCGCTGGGAAGCGACAGCAAGCTTTTTACGACCCGTCAAATAGGTGAAAATCGAAAAAGGGATTTACGAATGCTCTGCAGGGTTTTCCTGCTTGTTGACTTTGCCGAGAAGGTTGAAGAGCTGTGGCAAATATTAGCCCAGATGTGTGCCTTATATACCCTCCCGCTGTAGGTGTTACTGTCACTGTTTCCTGCACTCTCTCTTACACGCACACACTAGCCTTACTCCCCGCTCCTTCTCCCCGACCCCCGGATGCGGTAACCGTACACTTTAAAATCACCAGCGCCTAAAGCGTTTAATGGGTGATCAAACTTCAAAGAAGTGTGGTTAATAAATATACACATATATTTAAGTATTAAACATAAGTGTCTCGACCATGTATATAGGCCTATATTATAATGCTATAATACATGTATCCCCAAGTGTTTAACATCTGATGCATAAAAGTGTTTAAAAGTGTAAAACATCGAAATTTACAGTGCACTTGTCCGCCTTACAAATGCATGTTTGTTACGATTTGATTTCTGTTCTTTTTTCACAGGTGTTGCTCTAGTTTATACAACAACCTTTGTTCTGATCCAGAGGAATTTCCGGCGATTTACCTGCGTGATGCTCGTCTCATCTATACACCTTGATCATTTACCTGGCTAATACACCTGCTGAAGTCACCTGGACGACTTACCTGTATATACGACACAGTTTTCGTCGGAGCTTTTTAAAGACGGCAAATATACTTTGTTTTCCTGCAGCTTACATGTATGCGTGTCTGTATATTCATTTGTCTGAATTCTAGTGTAACTGGAGATTAAATACGTCTGCATATATCTCAGGAAACATACCTGGATATTAACGGGACTGTTTAAGCTGAGCTTCCTCGGGCGCCCAAGTGGTGTCACATCTGGACACCATCACGACGTTATTTTACCTCTTAGGCTGAAGACACGTGAGAACACTACTTCGCCTGTGACATCAGCTACGTCACATTCCGTCACAGGAGTGACGTCATCTATTTTAAGCCCCCCCCTGTCCCATTGAGACCAAGACAATGAAGGAATCGTACGAGTTCACTGACCTGAACGGTGATGGTTCGAGCAGCAGTCGGATTCAGCTCACCGAGACGGAGTCCACCCCTGCGAGAGGAGGATGTCACATCAGTACGGCCATGGGCTTTGTCTTGGCCCTGCTAGCCATCCTGATTGCCGTGGGGGTCGGGGTGATTGTGCACTTTGCGGCTCCGGCACGCAAGTTAGAATGTCACTGTAATTACCCTGGGGGAGGGGCAACAAGCCCGACCCCAGAGGCTCAATGGCAGGCCTGCCTGGATATGGCGAAAGACAAAGATCACTGTGAGTACAGCAACACCATTCTGTTTATTTATTTGTTTATTTATTTATTTATTTATTTATTTATGTCGTCTTACCTACATGTACAGTCAGTGTTATTACAATTATCATCATTATCATCATCATGGAAATCACAGTAAACATTATCGTCATCATGGAAACCACAGTAAACATTATCGTCATCATGGAAACCACAGTAAACATTATCGTCATCATGGAAACATTCCATTTCTATGTCATCACCTTTCTTTACAGTCAGCATAATGCCTCAGTCAATTGTATTAGAATACTGCTGTTGTCCTCAAATGTTCGTCTGCAGCTGAATTTAGGTCCATGCATAATTTTCACAAGAAATGTTAAACACTTCCCTGACGATTCTCACATTGTAAAGCGCAATCATTTACAGGCCAGTGACGAGCCAAACATTGTACATCTCAATCACTTACAGGCCAGTGACGAGCCTAACACTGTACAGCTCAATCACTTTCAGGCCCGTGACGAGCCTAACACTGTACAGCTCAATCACTTTCAGGCCAGTGACGAGTCTAACATTGTACAGCTCAATCACTTACAGGCCAGTGACGAGTCTAACATTGTACATCTCAATCACTTACAGGCCAGTGATGAGTCTAACATTGTAAAGCTCAATCATTTATCGGAGAGAGTACATGTAAGTTGTTTCTTATTAACGTGTTAGTATTTCGGAGGGCTGGTTTCGGAAGAATTAGAGGAGACAGTGAAAAGGTCGAGAGTTCGACCCCTACTCTGCCAAAAGGAATCTACGACACTTCTTTTGCTCTGCTGTTTTCTATGTTCCCTGGCCTCTATAAAGATTATCGACTCAGCACAGATTTCAGTAGTAAAGGTAATACTTGCATCATGTGACAGCGCGCAAAAAAATGATAGGCAAAAAAAAAAAAAAAAAAAAATTGAGGTGTCCGGATATTACGCATCTGGTTACGAGTGACTGCCAGCACATGCTCATATCATCACACGGTGGTAGCTGAGGTGAGCTTTGCTGTTTCCCCCCCCCCCCCAAGTTTTTATCAGCATAGAGCTAAATCCTATCTCACATTAACCTTCCGCTGTTATGACTCGTTAGAAATGTGCAATGGTATAACTTCCTGAAGGTTTTCGGTCTATTCCCGGCACACAGTTTTACTCCACTCTTAGAACATACTGCATGGTCGCCATCGTATAAGTGAAATATTGTGGAGTATGGCGTAAAACAACAATTTGAATTTGTTATTTGGTTGGTGTTTTAGCCTATGGTCAAGAATATTTCAGTTATACGATGGCAACCAGCATTATGGTGCGAGGAAACTGTGAACAACAATAAGAAATAAAAGATAATAATGGTCAATCCGTACTCGTTTAATGTCTGATCTTTGGCCTGATTTTGCGCAGTGATAGCGGATATATTATTTTTTAGTCGCTTATGAATTATTATAGTCCTTACAACTGACTTCGTGATTATAATATACATGTTTAACCGTCCAGATTTGTATTATTTTATCCTGACTTTATTTGAGATACGCATCAAACAACATCTCAGGATTACAGCAAAGCCAAACCTCTCAGTTAGCTTTGATTATAGACTATAGATCTAGTCGAACAAACCAATCCAAGACTTAATGTTAGTATTGAGACAGTTCTCTTCCGACAAACACTATTGTTTACAGTACGACCAAAGCCTGGTTGCCTTCGGACTTATATTTCAACTAGATGAATGAATAAATGATTCTGACTTAATTCCTCATCAGACTATCGTGATTAGCCACTTGGTGAAGTTGGTGATAAATGGACTGCGCCGCTAATAAGAAACAAAGTATTGTAAATATTGGCCTGGAAAACATTGGTAAAATATTTCGATTTCTACAAAGTTTATGGATTTTAAAGAAATGTGTTTAGTTTATTGACCATATTTTTGTTTAACGCCAAACTTTTCACCTTGCTCACCTTACTTTATTACTTATTTTTTTTTATTAATCATTCACTTACACCATGGCTGTTAGTTTTGAAAAACTGGAATGACCAGGGTAAACCGCCAACATTTGGCAGTTTCTTCAATGAATGTTAGACTTCGTAAAGCGCCGTACGGTCGTCGTCGAGCGCTTACTGTCACCAAGGCCAAACAAACAGTGAGAGCGGAGGAATCTACAAATTCTCTGTCTATGTCAGGTTTTGAACCTGTACCCCGAGTGTTATAACGAATTGAAAAGACTGAATGGTTTGATGATTATGGCCATTTCGTAGGTAGGCAGTTGATGAGGGTGTACTTAATATAGGCTTTTAAATCGAACCAAGGATAAGTGCATGGATTGCACAATGCATTAAAAGAACAGCAATGAAGTACGATGAAAAAATTGCAAAAAATAAATGATTATGGCCATTTCGCAGGTAGGCAGCTGAAGAAGCTCTATTTAATATAGATGTTTAAATCGAACCGGGGATAGACGCATGGATTACTTAATGAATTCAAAGGACAACGATGAAATATGATAAAAACTGCATGGTGTTGATAAACCTCTATTTTTCCCCAGGTGATGTCACGTGCCTGTGTCTCTCACACACCGATAGCGTATCGCGTACCTATTGTGTAACCTGTCTATGATGTCATTAGTTATGATTTACACCGTTTCGCTCCAGCCCACTGTCGCTATTTCCATGATGTAAGCTACCGGGGCCTGGTACAGGGATCTACATCACTCACTGTTATCTGCGCAAAAAATCCGATTTTCCCCCTATTCAGTGAGGCAAACAACAACAAGCCCATTGTATGTAAATAGGAAGAAATACGTTTTGGCGATATGTGATACTGTGTCCGACAAAGCTGTTCTAGCAGCTGTCAGTGATTTTTTTTTCTATTTATTTTATTTTTATTTTTTTATATATAATTCTAATGATACAGCAGCTTTCTGCTAGTGATGTTGCATTTCTTGATATTTGTCTGGCCTTGATTCAGATCATGTTTACCAAAGTGTGTGTGTGGGGGGGATGTGTGTGTGGCGGGGGGATATGACAGCTTAACTTTGCTATGGTTTAGTTTGTTTGTTTAAGCGATTTGATTGGCCAGAATTTCGAATTAAATCATTTGTCCACGATGTTTTAGAAGTACTATGCTCTGTGGCCATTTAGAAACTTTACTGAAAATTACACGGTCACTGAAGGATACTTTTTCTTAGAGTTTGTAGGACCGATGCTAACTTCAACGTCGCTGACTCAGCCGTCCGTATTTTGCTGACAACTGGAGTTTGATCACCGTAATCTGAATTGTTCCTGAGTTTCGTTATTGTAGTTGTTACTACATCGACCCTACGTCAAAAGCATAAGCCGGCACAAAAATTTACTGTAAACCTACGCCCAAATCTAAGGTAGCGGTAGGTAGGGTTTCACCTGGACGAGTTGTATTGAAAAAGTTCATCCAGTAAGCCACAACTGAGGCTCAACTGTGGATGACTTAGGTTCGACACTGTCCAATGGAAAAAAATGTACCGTAATTTTTCTAATTTTTCTCTGATTGCTCGGTCTCTCTCGAATACCCCACCCCCACCCCTTCCCCCAGAAATCCGAACATCCGAGAACGCCATAAGAGGACTATACCTACCTTTTCTAACACAAATGATGCCTGTATAGCCTAAAAATATATATACCGGTAATTTTATTCTTATAGAATAATGGATACCTATATATGTATGTATCAGGATATACCGCGCATATACATGGCATAGTTCTTTGGAAATACGAGTCACAAAAACGAGACACATTGTTCGTTTGTAATGTATATTCACGTTTGCCCTCCTCAGGAGTCAGAGCCTAAGTTTAATCTGTGTCTATCCGGATTTCATTTAGAAATAATTCTATCAGTTTGCGTGAACCGATCTAAAAGAAAGCCACTAATGCACGGATATGTATACCAGCAGATCGCTTGTGTCACACATGGCGCGTGTATATAAAATGAACACGGACTTGAACGAGAGCATGCGCAGTTATCGGTCAGATCGGTCAAGGGATACATCATGTTGAGCCTGTTTTTACATGCATTCAAGATAAAATATCTCCAGTACAATACGATGTAACTCGATAGTTCAGTATAACGTAATGCACATGATAGAAATCTTTAAAATATAATAGAAGCTTCAGTATGCCAGACGGTGTGCTTTATGAGATATCAGTGCGTCAAAGCACATTTCTGTAAGGAAACAAAGCTTTTCTGTTCTACTCCATAGCAGTAAAAGCGAACATTGGAAATATGACTAAATTTTAGCCAGTAACTTATATCCCATAGATAACTACATTGCATGCCATTGATAGATTTAGGCGTCGAAACCGACATACGAGTCGTCAACCAGAATGGGTATTCCGGGTCAATAATCGCAAGACTACATTCCAGAACAACCTTTATCACAAACAGCCAAAGAAGTGACAAAGTACGTAAACTAAGAAATCAGGACAGACTAAAATCACGCAAATCAAAGACCTCATCTTGATGGCCGAGAGGTTAGACTGTGTGCTTGGAAAGACGGATACCAGGCTTCGTCCCCGAGGCTTGACAGTAGTCTTTTTATATTGTTCCGCAGTAGGCCTTCCTGTATGCAGGGTTTGCACGTGAACGGCAATACAGTGAGGCAGCAACACAGATCCTTGAAGTAGTTAACGTTTTGACAAGGTCACAAATACTGCATGGCATGAAATATGTCTTACTTAATGGACATATGTCACTGTGATAGGCCTAACAGCGCATGACACAACGTTGTGACGTGTTTGTGAAGGACCCTCGCAGGAGCTAATTATAGGGTTACAAGTGGGGATGTTTAAACCCTTAACGCCTCGTTCACGGGATCTGGCTTGTCGACTTACGTGGTATGCGACTAGTGGAGCAAAAAATTGGATAAGTTCCGTTTCTTTCGATTTATAGCATCCTACTAAAATTGAACTGTCAGCTCACACACTCCAACTCTAGGCTGAGTGCTTCAAATTGCATCATGGAAGGCTGTGTGTATACTCCTTGCACATGGCAGCTATGTTAGATTAGATTCCTTGGGCCAGGTGTTTGCGTGTATGTTACGCCTGCCAGGCGTTAGTTACTGTCACTTTTGACAACAACATCTCGAATTCCAGGTTCTATCGGATTCATCCTGGCAAACTGCATCTTGTTGCTTCCATGTCCAAAAAAAAAAAAAAAAGAGAGAAAAGAAAAACAAGAAAACACTACGGAGGAGCAGAGGAACCATCGGGTTTTACTACACTCCTTTCTAAGAATATATCAGCATTATTTAACAATAAAAAATTAATTATTTATTTATCGACAAGATAAATAGATCGACAACAAGATATTGCTTTCCGCACTGTTGTCGATCCTCCTATGCTTTCCTACCCGTATAATGTTGTCGACGCTTTGTTTACCGCACAGTTGTTGATGCCGTACTCCTGTCAATGTACTTTTCGATCCATTGCTCCCCATACTGTTGTAATGCGCCTTTGTTTTAAAATCGACAACAACGTCGCAGCTTGGACAAAGAGAGAGAAGAAGAGGACGAAGAAACAATCAAGTTGCTTTGCATGTCAACTTCACTGTGAGAATATATACTATGTAGATGTGACCTGAAGTAAATCATCTATATGTAATCTGTCATTGCACTGATTGTATATCTGGCTATTCTTCATATACGGTTTCAATACATGGGCGCAAGTGACTGCAAAAGTAAGCAAACAGTGGCACAGCTATTGTGCAATGTACTTATGGTGAGTCTCGTTTATCTTTATAATGTATGTCATTGTAAAAGTGTCTGCAAAAGTAAACAAGTGCACTAGACTTTGGTATATCGGTATTAAAAACACTGGTCAACCCAGACCTCTCCCCTTCTCGCCACCCTTCCCCCAGGTAAACCCATCCCACCGTCCTTCAGGGTAAAGGGTATAAACAGGGCCTCTTGCGGCGGGTTTTAAGGCGTCTCTTACACCCCCTCACCGGGTTTGGTCTATTTGTCAAACGATTTTTTATCAGTGAGATGAATTAGTGGACAGGCTGTATTCTGATTCAGCCAACTGTGACCCATGCAGGAGCAAACAACACTTTCATACCCGGTCGTTCACAGAAACGACACAGAGGAATGATATAACACCGATGATAACGACAACAACAAAGACACGAGAAAACGAACCATGATCAAAACAGGGTGCGAGGTAGTCACACTCTTGACATGACAAAATAATTTGTCTAATGTGTTCTAGCATATGGACAGCTGCCCTTACTTATTTCCTGTTATCTTTCTCACTTGTTCTTTATTTCTTTAATACTAACACCGAACTCAAGAGCTTTTCACTTTTTATACGGCGGATGTGCAAAGTCACCAAGCGATAGCACTATTCCCTTCAATGGTGAATATGAGGTTCAAATATAAAAGACGAGAGCACAGAGAGGAAAACCATAGCAGCGAGGAGGATACATGTAGTTGTCAAATGGTCACGTAGGTGACCGGTTAAATCCAGCCTGAATTTATCCCAGTTAGGGTTTATTTTAACTGTTCAAAAAGATAAGATAAGTTAAGATGAATTTAATTTTACATTTAAGTCGGATTAATCAAACAATGAATCAACAATGTTGAGCTTTTTCTACCACCTAAAACATATCACAAAACCATGTGAAACAAATTCATTGTTTACATTTTTAACGTCAAAGTTTTTCGTAATGAATAAACAATGATATTAGTTTTACACAGCTGTACAAAAATGAAAGCAAGTGTAAAAAGAGTGTAAAAACTTCAATACTTTGATAAAAACTTTAATCTTACACACACGTGTATTGTTAAAGCTGTCCCCAATTTCTTTTATAGGAGAATGTCTGTATTACATGACAGAATGTTTTTTCAGTCATTGCACATTTGGAATGCTTATATTTTGTTACAGACATTATTTCCAATCGTTCTGTCTTTAGAGAAGCTTACATCATGTTTTGGAATTAGCCTTCAATCATTGCATATTTTTGAGTGCTTATATTTTGCTTCTACATGGATTTGATATCCACGTTAGTTCCTCTTAGGGCAATATTTCCATCACGTTGTAAAGGTCGTTCGTAGTGGTTCTCTATTGGAGAATGCTTACATCACGTGTCTCCAATTGTTCCCCATTTTTTGAATGCTTACTTTATATACCAGAAGTTGTTCTCTGTCTGAGAATGCTTTAAGCTCGGGATACGCGAGAGCTTCAGACGCGATCCAACTCAGCTCAACTGGTTGTACGGAGTTGGTGCCAGTCTCCAACTGGTTGTACGGAGTTGGTGCCAGTCTCCAACTGGTTGTACGGAGTTGGTGCCAGTCTCCAACTGATTTACGCCTTTGAAAAAGTGACCAGCACACACGTAAACGACTGTGATACAGCACCAGTTGAGCCGCGTCATTACTGTGTGGAGCAGTCCAGTTAGGCTGAGTGAAGTCATGTGTTAGAAAATGTCCTTGCTTGGGAACGCTTACTTCACGTCGTGGAAGTTGTCACCATTCGTTCCCTTATACACGTAGTAGAAGATGTCCTGTTGGGAATGCTTATTGCTTACATGACGTTTTAGAAGTTGCTTTTGGTTGTCGTTATTGTTTAATGCTTACATGGAATGCTTATGTAGAAGTTGTCTGCAGTGGTTTCCCTTAAATGAATGGGGGCCCCTCCGTGGCTCAGTCGGTTAGCGCGTTATCGCACCACAATGACCCGAAGCCTCCCACCAACGCGGTCGCTGTGAGTTCAAGACCAGCTCATGCTGGCTTCCTCTCCGGCCGTACGTGGGAAGGTCTGCCAGCAAGCCCGGTTTCCTCGCACCATAATGCTGGCCGCCGTCGTACAGGTGAAATATTCTTGAGTACGGCGTGAAACACCAATCAAATAAATAAATAAATAAATAAATAAAGTGAATACTTGCATCACGCTGTAGGAGTTGTCTCTAGCCATTCCTTATTGGAAAATGTTTAATTCTGATGCATAAGTCGCGCCCAATCTTTCTCTATTTGGGAATGCTTACATTTCGTCTTCATTATTGTGTGTCTGTATATACTCAGGTCACGCGCGTCCTGTATACCTTCGATGGCATAACGTAAGACTTGTGTGGATATAAATGTTAACGTATAAATGTATTCTGAATGAACACGTGTTTTTCTTCTTTGATTTTTTTCTTCTTTTTCCAATTTGACTCGTAAGAATGCTTTAATACTAGTTAAAATGGCGTTCGTGCGAATATTAACATTTTGAGTGGGTCGTTCCTTTGACCTTGTGGCCAAAACGAGACTTCACTTGTCCACCATTGTCAAGCGCATGATCGCGAGTGTGCCATAGAATCAAGCATCTGTAACAAAATACAGCATTTTTCACTTTAATGGTTGTTATTTTTGCGGGTTTGCGATAAAAACGGGGCGTGAGTGTGGTGGTGGTGGGGGGGGGGGGGGGTTGGTGATCTTAAAATGTGTTGACTTTTCGGCCCGTAAGTTACGTGGCTTGTGGAACTATTCAGCCAATCAGCTAACGGTCATTGTGTACGATCAAATATTTCTTAGACACCGCAGGAAACTTATAACCTGTACCTTATAACCTGTAGTCGATTGTATATATTCTGTTTATTTTCATTTATTTGTTTGTTTGTTGTTTAACTTGACGATTATATAGTTAAACTGGGTTCACTGAAATTTAGGATTATAAACGTTAATCACTTGTTCTAAACACAGATGTTAAATACACATACATGACTAATTCTGTGGCAGTCACCATTTTCGCAGTTACACTCTTGTATTTTGAACGTCTCTAATATAAAAGACTACAACACAGGGAGTAAAACCAGAGCAGCGACGACAGTGTTATACTTGGGAAATGGCCACACGTTACCGGTGAAATTCGGCCGCTTGTCAGTTTACCTCAGTTAGGATTTTATTTTAACTGTTTGAAGGGTGAACAGCTTACACTTCCCGTAGCACCATGGGTTAAGCAGCAAGCCACGTGAGAGATTAAATAATCTGTACATGTTAGCTACATATATGCTGACCCTCAGTGTCAACAAAATTCACATGACGCATGACCTCATGTCTCTGGTAGCCAGTGAAGATGATTATCGCATCATTGCAGTATTGTCTGACAATGTTACGAAGCGATGTCACCATTGTTTCGTGCCATCGCTTAATTCACTCAGTTGTCTCATCGCTTACTGGCAACCTCTCGCTGCATCGTACTATTGTCCCATCACATCATACCATTGTCCCGTCTCCTCGTCGCTTTGTCCCACGTCTTCGTGCCATCTGCCTGGCACGACGAAACGATAGTGCGTTATGGCCTTGACTGGCTATCGTACAGGTTCACGAAAACGTGAATTACTAATTGAAGAGTAAAAATTTTGACATTGCGTCTAAAGAGTTTGTGATATTGCAGTTATGTCTGGCATTGCATAAGGTGGTTTGAAAATGACTCCAGGCAGTCGCCGTGCATAGAGATACAAAGATCAGACGAGCATAGCTTCAAACTATGCTTTCACACACCATAACAGTACATCCGTCTTATATCTGTTCGTCCTGATTCAGTCACACATTGCTCGGGTAGGACCTAGATTCAAGTCATTTGCATTTATACGTTTACATCGCGGGCCCAAAATTCCTACCAGTACTGAGCTTTGTTGAAGGAGTATAGCACAAGTTGTACACTGACTTCTTTCAGCTTGCGGTCGTGTAAAAGCATCAGCGTGACGTTGTTGGTTTATCGTGCACAGCTTTCTATTGAGCCGTGAAAAGCACATATTTGTTACTTGGCTACTTTAAATATTCTGTGTTTAAGCTCGCCATCCAGAGAGTAAAGAACATTAGCTTCTGACTGCCTGCCAAGTGTCTCTATTTCACTTGTTCTGTCCACTTGATTTCACAGGTTCTAATGATTGAGCCCATCAACACGTACATGTTCTGTACGAATCTCAACAATCAGCACAAGGAAACATTCATCATTTCTTAAATGTACTTTTAAATGAACATAAAACGTCAATACATTACCTAAACAGAACATATCCCAGTGGATAAATGATAGTATAAATGACTTGTTTAATAACTTGGTTCCTGAGCTAGAACTTTAACTCGGGTTTTGTAAATGCATTCACACCGTTTTATGTGAAAAGTAATTGCAGTGACCTTGGAGTAAGGTCAACTATCTTCTTTTAAGAGTTAAAATTTTTCAAATTTGAGCAAAAAAATTTCAGGTGGCTAGAAAAGTTTGTGCTGTTCTAAAGAACAGTTTGCAATCAAATTTATCTCTGAGATACATATATTTGCATTCCATCTGGACATCATTCATGGACTACAGGATTGAAGTTAGAATGGAATGTCATTCTTTCCTTGTTTTCTCTTTCATGTGACAAGCTTTTTTTACAGTTCATCCGGGTCTGCGTAGTTTTCATGCTGGAAATTCGTTTTGTGTTTATCGGCCTGGGTATCCCCCTTTCATTTCTACGTTACATGTAATACGCGAATGTCTCATTTAGAACTAGCAGGATTCCAAGCAAATTCTAAAGTGATGAGCGCAACATACCTGCTTTATTAAGGTCAATTAACTCCATATCCTGTATTGTGTAAGGTTATTCTATGTTTATAAACCGTAAACTCCCCGCGCGCCCAAAAGTTTTGGTCAAACACAATCGCGTATAATAGGATGCGGTGAGTTGTTTTTTTTTTTGGAGGGGGGGGGGGAATGCTGGGCTTACATATCAGAATGTAAGACAGACCTCTTGCAAGGCGCGTTTCATTCGCTCAAAAGATCTCCTTTGGGGCCAAATTACGTGAAGGGGGAGTCACCCCAGAAAAGGTGTAACTGCTTATTCATTACTGGTTGTTATGTATTTCCTGCATCATCTACTGATAGCACTGTATACACTGTCGGTAGTTATACATTTGCATGTCTAAAATGTATGGGGCACCTGACCTATCCGATCGCTTCACGAATCCGGCTCAATGTACTGCGGCTGCTGTATGTTATTTTGTGAGGACGTAATCTAGTACAAGTGCACTTCAGCTATGTGTGGTGCTTCTGTCCGATTTCACGCCTTCCTTATAAAACCACCCCCTCTCCGCCCCCTCCCCCACGCCACCGCCCCAACCACCTCCATTCCTCCTCCCACCATTGTACGATATAAGGCCAGTTAATCAAACACTCAGCTTTGTCAAAAAGAAATTCACACTCTGTTACAGTGTATAGCTCTGTTACAATATATACATTCCTTTCTACATATCCCTGTTACACTGTATACGCGTGCTGCGAAAAGTGCTTCGGTATCAACATAGTTTAGATACTCATCCTCCCAGAAATAAGCTTGTATACTGCTTTAAAGGGGGAAGTCAGGAAATCCATGTACTTCCAACGTCGAATCGATCGATGCAGAATTTGATTACTCAACTCAAACGTATAAAGACAGCATCTACACTATTTAAAGAAAAAACAGGCGACCGACTTTTCTCAGATCTGTAGTGGACATAGAATGCTCTATATTGCACTAAAGCTTAGTCAGTGTGAAAATTTAGCTCATGAAAAGAATAAGTTCTATACCTTGTTAGGGTTAAGCGGTTGATTTTCAGTTCCCTCCATGGTACACGTTTTGGTGGGTATAGCCGTGTCACAATATCACAATGACTTGGGCAAACTTTGGTCTGTTGGTTAGAGGCGCTTGCCTTTCTATTGCTACAAGTCGTACACGTTCGGTGCAGGTTCAATTTATACCTTACCCCAGTGGGATGGCTTGTGGGACTTTGAAGATAATATTTAGTGAAAATGTACGACCTTCGAGGACCAGGAGTACGAGTTGTTTTTGCGTTCCTTTGGACCTATTTAAGCACATTCCTGACAGAGATTTGATTTATTTCATTGGTGTTTTGTTTATTTATTTGTTTATTTGATTGGTGTTTTGCGCCGTACTCAAGAATGTTGCACTTATACGAAAGCGGTCAGCATTATGGTGAGACGAAACCGGGCAGAGCTCGGGGGTGACCCAAGGCCATCCGCAGGTTGCTGGCGGGCTTTCCCACTCACGGCCGGAGAAGAAGCTAGCGTGAGCTGGACTTGAATTCACAGCGACCGCGTTGGTGAGAGGCACCTGATCATTGCACTGAGAGAGAAGCCGTGGAGCTTAGTAGACCCTGGCTATAAGACCATTGCCGGTCAGTTTTTATGTATCATGATAAATCGAGGTTATCTGTTCACAGTTCACAGTTCAGACGTGAGACAGATAAACAGTAGATTAGGATACAAGTTTGATTTACAAGTCGCATTGTCCGATTATATCTGATGGAAAATGCTAGACATGTTTACTTGGGAATGTTGGGTGCGTGATTGGCTCAGACGATTAATAGCCTTGCTCACTGTGGCTATGAGGCCCTTGGCAAATAAGGTTGCGCTTTCAAATCAAGCAAAGTCTAGCTCTTTCTGTTGTGGCAATATTAAAGTAAGGAGGTTTGTTAGGTATCTGCCGAAGGTCAGCGGTTTATTCCGGGCGCTCCAGTTTCTTCTGTCTGCGAAACTGACCGCCGTCATATATTAGTGAAAAATTCTTGAGCGCGGTGTTCAACACCAGTGAAATAGTTAATTAAAATAAATAAATATAGGGCCAGATATAAATACAGCATGCCATGAACAGATTTGATTTTGATTGGGGTTTTACGCCGTACTCAAGAATATTTCTCTTATACGACGGCAGCCAGCAAAATGGACGGAGGAAACCGGGCAGATCCCGGCGGAAACTCACGACCATGCATATCCGCAGGCTGCTGGCAGACCTTCCCACGTACGACAGGAGAGGAAGCCAGCAGAAGCTAGACGTGTACTCACAGCTAATGCATTGTTCTCCATGAACTGTTTTGTGTTATATGATGACGAGCAGTGAATCATAAGGGTTATAACTCTTTATTGCTGGTTACTCATCTTTGTCGACGAATAATGTACACGTATCCTGGTATTAAAAGGCTTATTTTGTAATGGAATACCCCTTTTTAACCGGTGTAATAGCGATTCGGTTCCAAGCTAACTTTGCTGTTGTTGTCTTGCGCTGCATGAGTAATATGTCATCAGTTTGCCCACAAAACGTCATCGCAAATGCAGGAATGAACAATACACCCGAATTACTTTTGGTAGGAAAGGTTCCCCATTGTTGGACGTCTTACATCGTAATTACCAGGAATGTTCTCCTTGTAACACGACGTGACAAGGTTTTAACATGTGTGGACGAGACCAGGGAGCCCGTGCAGCATATAATGATACCCCAACCCCATCATTCAGAATTAGTGACGAAGCATGTGCTCCAAAGGAGAACTGAATAATGTAATCAACAACAGACGTCCGACTATTTGCCGATCTAAGCCTTGCGAGGGTATAATTGACGGCCAACTGGAATCCTCCGAAGAGTTCTGAATGCCTACTGCGCCATAAAGCAACGACGTCACGTCACAAAGGGACGTCACTCTGTTGTGTTATGTCATATGTCGGAACTTGTTTATTGTTCACCAGGCCTCGTGTAACAGTCTGTCTTGTTTTTTATTTTTTTCCCCTTTTTATGGTCGGCTGAACAAGAGCAAATTCATAAGCTTTACCTCCTGAATTAAAAAAATAATTATATCACAACCGGATGTAAACCTCAGCGGAATCTTGCACCTTATTGTACAGCGTAACAATCAGTACCTTGTGCTGATTTATATATTTTTGTTGCACTTATACAATGTTTAAAAGCTATCTGCAGGGAACTGCCCTGTTTAATAACAAATGAAACATCGTCAACAGCTTTCTGCAGGCAAGGCCCTGCACTGATAGCTCAAACAGCAATCTTTTTAAATTGATAATTGTTTAGTTGAGGCAGAGAAAAATCTTCCAGTGCGAAGAGACAATCAGCAATTACCACAATCATCAGCTAGAATAATTATCCTGTGAAACAAGATTAATAACTGTATGAAAGAAACTTTGCTCACTCATAACAAAGATTTTCGCCCAAGTCAGCGTAAATATAATATTTGGATCATATTGTGAGTTCTATGGTCCACCTTGATGATGTTAAACGCAACGAAGTTTTATGTGCATTGTTAAGATATGTGGCTCCTGGTGTGTAAATTGTGAAGATATGTGGCTCCTAGTGTGTAAATTGTGAAGATATGTGGCTCCTAGTGTGTAAATTGTTAAGATATGTGGCTCCTAGTGTGTAAATTGTGAAGATATGTGGCTCCTAGTGTGTAAATTGTTAAGATATGTGGCTCCTAGTGTGTAAATTGTGAAGATATGTGGCTCCTAGTGTGTAAATCGTTAAGATATGTGGCTCCTAGTGTGTAAATTGTGAAGATATGTGGCTCCTAGTGTGCAAATTGTGAAGATATGTGGCTCCTGGTGTGTAAATTCCTCCGTTCTCTATTTTCCACTGGGCCTTTGATCATAATCGACCGACTGTACGTAGGAAAGTTAGCCAGTCACATACCAAAGGCCTGTGGTTTATCACGGGAAATCCTCTATCCTCTACCGATAAAAATGACCGACAGCGTATAAGCGGAAAATTCTACGCATTACATGAAGCAACAATCAATCATTCGTCAGTGATATATGTAGCTCAGTTTATTGAATAATCATCCACGAAAGCCCGAATGCAATACAACAGAGTTTTCTTGATTTATTTACACTCTTAAAAACTGATTTGTTCAACTGACAGAACACCGTCATTTCTAAGGTATACATGTTCTTACGTCTTTTTATGGGCCTCCGTGGCCGAGGGAGTTAGCGCGCCAGCGCGGCGTTATGACGCTGTGATTGTCATCAGTGCGGTCGCTGTGAGTTCAAGTGCAGCTCATGCTGACTTGTCCTCCGGCCGTACGTGGGAAGGCCTGGCAGCAACGTGCGGATGGTGGTGGGTTTTCCCCGATGTCTGCCCGCTTTCCTCCCACGATAATGCTGGCCGCCGTCGTATAAGGGAAATATTCCTGAGTGCGGCGTGAAACAACAATGGAATAAATAAATTTTACGCTATTTGCTACAGTGTATAATGTTATATGACAGATTCGTTCTGTTGGTGTGAGGATGGATTCCGTTATCTATAAAAACAATGTTGTGTTACACTTACTTAATCTGTTCTAATCCCCAAGTCATTGGACCCAAAGCCGTGTAGTCTGTCGTTCATTATTATCGTCACGGAGCTTTCATGTCTCGCGAGAGCACATTGAGTATGTAAGTAGGGTTAGTATATATGTAAGTGTGTGTTTATAGGGTGCAGGAGTGGGGGAGGTAGGGTTAGTATATATGTATGTGTGTGTTTATAGGGGGCAGGGGTGGGGGAGGTAGGGTTAGTATATATGTATGTGTGTGTTTATAGGGGGCAGGGGTGGGGGAGGTAGGGTTAGTATATATGTATGTGTGTGTTTATAGGGGGCAGGGGGGGGGGAGGTAGGGTTAGTATATATGTATGTGTGTGTTTATAGGGGGCAGGGGTGGGGGAGGTAGGGTTAGTATATATGTATGTGTGTGTTTATAGGGGGCAGGGGTGGGGGAGGTAGGGTTAGTATATATGTATGTGTGTGTTTATAGGGGGCAGGGGTGGGGGAGGTAGGGTTAGTATATATGTATGTGTGTGTTTATAGGGGGCAGGGGTGGGGGAGGTAGGGTTAGTATATATGTATGTGTGTGTTTATAGGGGGCAGGGGTGGGGGAGGTAGGGTTAGTATATATGTATGTGTGTGTTTATAGGGGGCAGGGGTGGGGGAGGTAGGGTTAGCATATATGTATGTGTGTGTTTATAGGGGGCAGGGGTGGGGGAGGTAGGGTTAGCATATATGTATGTGTGTGTTTATAGGGGGCAGGTGTGGGGAGGTAGGATTAGTATATATGTATGTGTGTGTTTATAGGGGGCAGGTGTGGGGAGGTAGGGTTAGTATATATGTATGCGTGTGTTTATAGGGGGCAGGTGTGGGGGAGGTAGGGTTAGTATATATGTATGTGTGTGTTTATAGGGGGCAGGTGTGGGGAGGTAGGGTTAGTATATATGTATGTGTGTGTTTATAGGGGGCAGGTGTGGGGAGGTAGGGTTAGTATATATGTATGTGTGTGTTTATAGGGGGCAGGGGTGGGGGAGGTAGGGTTAGCATATATGTATGCGTGTGTTTATAGGGGGCAGGTGTGGGGAGGTAGGGTTAGTCTATAAATTCTCAACAAATTCGACTACTTAAGTTTGAACCTGTAGATGCAATTTGAAAACATATAATTCATTTGATTTCAAATGCTAGTACATATTGTTGGCACGTGTGAACTGTGCAGACATTGTATGATAACCTGTTCAGGTCAGACAGCAATTATTTATTTTAGACATCTTTTTTATTTATTTGATTCGTGTTCGTACATGAACGGCGGTCAGCATTACGTGGGGGATGTAAAAGGGCAGATAACATTTCAGTACAATGCCAAATCATGCACTGTACCTGTTGTCGAATTTATTGGTGATTTAAGGTATCGCCTTTGATGGATGAATTTTTGGGGTGTAGAAAGCACGAAAGACTACATATGATAATGCATTGTGTTTGGAGATGAGACATCATTGTACGCTTTACCCGGATCTGACCACTGTCTTGTCCCTGTCATCACTCCATGACAGTTTTTTTTTCATACCGCTCAGCTATATTCATATCTCTGTTTGCCATTGCTCGTACCGGGTTTAATGCATACACACAACCATACAACCCAGCTTTCCTTTGTCGTGGATTTTCTCGGTGATATCCGAGCCCGCTTCTGTTTGTTCATGTCCCCGAATGCTCACCCCGTGGAATCGTAATTGGTGATACAAACGGGAGAACACCGGGGGAGGACAATGACACTGTCACCTCACCGCATTTTAAACATCTATTACAATATCTAGGCTGTCGAAGTGAACCACGTTAGGCTGGGAGTGTATATAGGATGTCCTAAAAACATATTGTCGAAAAGTCAAACACCATATCTTATCCTAGAAATTTTGCCCATGGTGTATGTTTAATTTTACTCAAGTCAGTTGCGTTAAGGCGCGAATAAAATCAATGTCTTTACCGTAGCTATTTTTTTTCCTATTATTTTCTTGTTTATTCGATTCGTTACTGAAGAATTTTTACACGACTGCGGCCGAGTTTCTTGTCAGAAGAGAGCAGGGTGTCGGTATAACTTGAGACGGCAGCTGACCGAAGAAAAGCGAGATTCAGAGGCCCACAGGCTAGGTTAAAATCAAGGCTTTACACGAATAAGCATGGCCGTGAACAGGCATCATAAAATCCGGACTGTGGCCACGCACGCAAACAAATGTGGACAAACAAATGTTACCTTTGCATTTTGCTCGGTATGTTTTACATAAAACGGGTCAAAATGAAGGCCTTGCTGAATTTAAGCACAGTCATGAACTCGTTATACCAAAGACAAGACTGTAGTAAAAAATTGTCAAGTGGCCGTATATTTGAGCCGGATATGTGTGACGAGATGCAAATGGGAACTAGGAACGCGCCGTAGTCAAGTGGTTAGAGGTGCCTGCTTTTCAGTCACTATGGCACACACTAGGTGCAGAGAATTTGTAGATTTCCCCAGTCTCACTTGTTTGTTGGGCCTTGTGACAATAATAGTTCATCCACGCTGGGTACAAGCATATAACGTGAGACGCGTAACACATTTACACCTAAAGTACATCAGCTTCAGGCTACGACGGGATGGAAATC